>BMAU01020360.1:0-280000 GCA_019973935.1 Trichonephila clavipes | reverse complement strand
CATGATATTCATTAATTCTGAATAGTTTAAAATCAAAATAAAGAAACTTATTATCATAAGTAAACAGTAACTAAATATATAAAATTCATATTATGACTCTAAATTTAATTTTAAGTTATTGAAAAAACCGATGCATCCAGTTCAGTGAACAGCATTTAGAAAAAAATTACTCATAAGGGTGAGTTTGCTCAGAGAGAGAGAAGAGTTAAAAATTTATTCCATTTGGATAACCCATTCTTCCGATAGTCACGTTCAACAAAAATGCTCTAACCGTAGCTAAAGGTCAAGAGCTTCTCTTGAGCCTGCTTCCAAATGGCATCATAGAGAAACACGTCAAACACTTTGCTTGTTTGTTTGGCAGTTTTCATTATGATATCTCGGGAAAAGATTCTAGTATTAGAAATAAAGTTGGATTCTACAAAAAGTTTAGAAGAAAGGAGTTTTATGGGAAGATAGATACATTTTATTTGTTTTTGAGTTAAGATACATTTTGAAGAATATTTTCTCAACTATTAATACCAGTAATGAATTCGTATTTTTAATTGAATGTATAACATGGGTGACAGAAGCATTATCAGAAATATTTTGAGAGTTGTACAAATTTAATTGTAATATTTCAGAATTCGTTACAAATTCTTTACGTGTGTTCTGTGCAATATTTCATTTTTCCAATATTCTTCTATGAATTTTTCCATTACATGGTAAAATTATTATCATTAATAGTGTTATTAATTAATAGTTAGATTATTGCTAGATAAATTCGTTCTATTAAAAGGTTAATTATTCTCCATTCTTAAACATAAGAAGAGGAATCGTGGTTAGCCTAGGGGTAAGAGCATCGGACTCTAGACCGGAGAGCCTGGGTTCGATACCCGATCGATCCCACCAAATACCCTCCGTGTGCACACGAAGTACGCGTGCTAGTTAAATAAATGGTCCGAAAGTTTTGTGTGTGGCCGTAGAAGAAAGCAAGGGTGATGGAGATTATTTTCCTCCCCGCTACCTCATGACTAAATTATGGAGGTGGAGATAGGTGGTGTCGCCATCTATCGTGTAGGAGTCCAACCTTTCTCAGGCTTTGGCAACGTTTCTTCCTTCCCTTTGGAAAGGACCCTACGACAAAACCAATGGAATTGAATGTTTATAAATTAATGTTTATATTATAATAATAACGTTTAATTCCATTGTTAAAATGATCAATTTAATTTTCCTTTTGTACATCGTGATATAACTAGAATGCGTAATTACATCATGTATATTTGGAGCATTATAAAAATAATAGGGAATAATAAATATAGTCATGTTACTATAAAGTGTGTTTAGGAAATAAATATAAACAATGTACTAAAACTTTTAAGTACAAAATATTCTATTTTTAAGAAGACACAGTGCGATTCAATTGACAAAAATTGGTCAAAAAATCAAATCTAATTTTTCTATCCTAAAATATTCATTATATACTTTTCTATCACCTCACAAAATTTGAAAACTCTAAACATTAAAAAACGCAGAATTAGGATAGATTTCACGTTTGTTTTTATTCACATATCTATGGCAAATCAAAACTTAAAACTGACTTATCTCAGAAAGCTAAAATAACTAGTTTATCTTCATTTAAAATGCTAAGGCCTTTTTCCTATTGCGCCTAATGCTTTGAATTTTTTTCTACCTTTTGCTAATAGTACATGTAACAAAAGTTGGTACGCATTTTTGAATCAAAGAAATATTTATTTTTTAAAAAAATAATTGAACTCAGAATTTATACATTTTTTAAGGAATTTTCAATAAATATTCATAAAAAGAAGTATTGTATGAATACCAATCATGTTAACACAAAACCCATACCAACTTTTATTACACATAGTTTGACGTACTTGTAAATCAAATTTCATTGATGTAAGTAAATTTTTGTAGGAGTAGTAGCATTTTAAAATCATTTCACAAATTTTAAGTTTTCCCTTAAAAAATTACATGGCTAGCTTTTTATGAAATTTTGAGCACAAAATCTGTTTAACATAATATAGAAACATAGGAGGTAACCCAAAAGATTTTTAAAATCCTTAAATTAAAAAATTTTGCTTAAATCGTAGCATGTCAAAACACGTTTTACCCAAATAGAGTTCAAAAAATTTAATTTAATATGATAGCTGACACATATCATCCACTACGGATTGTAGAGCTTTTATAATTATAAATGGTGTCTTTGTGATGTATATTGCCAAGTACGAGGTTGAGTCGGAAAATAAGTTTCCCCTGTCCAACTGTTGTCAGAGTTGTGTTTAAAATTCAAAACATAGAATGAGACATTAAGGGTAACTTTATTTCTCCACGTAAGTACCAAGTCCATTGAGACACATTTGTCATGCAGCTTGATAAGCTTCAAAAAGCTCCCCAAGAAAAATTCAGGGCCTTGCATACGAAAGAAGCGTTTAACGGTTACGAGCGAAAGTCGAAACAGCAGGTGAACACGCAAAACACTTATACATCATTGGTTAGCGCATTGGGTTCATGCTACACGGTACTGTGACATCCAGTCGAAATCGAAAGAAGCGATTCGGAAAAGGTGGCCTGGGCATCTTAGATCTGACGTTCTGTTGTTGGATGAATTGGCCGATGGCAACGAAAAACCATATTGCAACTCTTGGTTGGGAGTGCCAACACCAACCGTCATACAGTCATGATCTCGCACCTAGTGACTTTCCTCTGTTTCCGGCTTTGAAGAAGAATCTCACTGGAAGGCGCTTCCAGTCAAACTGAAGTCAAACAAGCCGTTAAACTCTTCTTTCGTATACAAAGCTCTGAGAGTTTCCTGGAGGGCTTTTTGAAGTTTATCAAGCGGTATGACTAATGTCTCAATGTACTTGGTACTCATGCGTAAAATAAAGTTATCCTTAATGCCTCATTCTATGTCTTGAATTTTAAACACAACTCTGACGGCAGTCGACCGGCGAAACTTATTTTCCAACTCACCCTCGTATCAACAGTTTCTTCAAATTCGCTTATAAATCTTACTGGAATCTTTAGTAATGCCTAGATATTCTGCTTAACGATCCTTAAAACTCCCAGAGGAATATTAATTAAGACCAAAGTACTTATTTTGTCATTAATGCTATTTTTCTTGTCTGTTACGAAAACACAAAATTTCTTTGAAAAATTAAAGTATAAAGTTACAAAAATTGGTACATATATTAAATCCAACTGGTCCTCAGATATGGAATGGAAGTTTAGAGAATGACTATGAACTGTAGTTTTCATTGAATGAGAATGATTCTAATTCAGGAAATTTATCTATATCTTGCACGTAAAACAAAAATAATTTCTATTTTACATCTTTTACCCATGCTGTCTGCACACATCATCTCTCTCTCTTCTAATAAAGTCAATTAAAAAAATTAGTATATTATAATACAGAAACCATCTATTAAAACTGTTTATCTATTTCGAAACACAGGATCCCTAATTCGAGCTTTTTACGCAAATGTTAAATTATAAGTCAAAGTTCTGTAATTCAATTACAAAAAGGTTTGTTTTGAGTCAATTACTTAAACTAACATGACTTTATTGCATGTAAACTTTTTGACAAGTAAACACAAGTTTCAATAATTTCATTTGTAATAATATATTTAGAGAGAATTAATTAATTAATATACAAAAGGAAGGGAAAGGACGACAAAGGTTCTTTGTATAACCTCATGGGAATTTCTAGGTGGATCAATCCTTGAATTTAAGAAAATAACCTATGCACATCTGCTGGGGCTATTTTATATTATTTACTGATCATGTATAAGTATTCTTTTGAATGTGAACTGGAAATCATGGATTGATGAAAGAAGAAGGATTCAAAAAAAATAAATAAATAAATGGCTTATTTTAAATATGATTTCTGGCCTGCCACGGCTGGCTCGGATGTAGTCATAGACCAATGACTTTGTCTTCCAAATGGTCAAGCGTTTGTGGCTTATCCGCTAGACCAATGACTTTACATAGTCCCAAAATAGTCTAGCGGTGTTAAATCACAAGATCTTGAGGCCAATTCACAGGTCCAAAACGTGAAATTAGGCGGTCACCAAACGTGTCTTTCAATAAATCGATTGTGGCACGAGCTGTGTGACATGTTGAGCCGTCTTGTTGAAACCACAGCTCCTGGACATCATGATTGTTCAATTCAAGAATGAAAAAGTTAGTAATCATGGCTCTATACCGATCACCATTGACTGTAACGTTGCGGCCTTCATCGTTTTTGAAGAAGTACGGACCAATGATTCCACCAGCCCATAAAGCGCACCAAACCGTCAGTTTTTCTGGATGTAACGGTGTTTCGACATACACTTGTGAATTAGCTTCACTCCAAATGCGGCAGTTTTGTTTGTTGACGTAGCCATTCAACCAGAAGTGCGCTTCATCGCTAAACAAAGTTCGCTTATGAAAATCGGGAACAACGGCAATCTCGTTTTGGGCCCATTCGACGAATCTACGCCTTGCTTGATCATATTTAAAATGTAATGCCACAAGATTATCTTTCGAATAAAAAAAAATTCATGTCAATCGAGTAATACATCGTTGTTTTATTGTAATTTAAAGTTCTATACCTCTAAAAAAACACCTTTTACAATTTCATTTACGAATTTCAAAAATGTTTGGCTTTAATCATTCTCAGTATTAAAAATGCTGACAGTTTGGATTAGTTTAAATAAATATTTAATCAAAAACTCTCACTATAATTTAATTAAATAAGCAAGTAGATAGAATCACTATTAGACACCTTTCAATGTTCTAAGAGTTGCTCAATATATAAAAAAGATATATTTACATTCAAAAAATGCTACATTTATTTAGAAATCAGCGTTGAAATATTCATTTCCTTCGACTATTACCTGTTTTTGAATTGCTAAAGAAATGTCACGTTCAACAAATACGACTTCCCTTTACTACATGCTATTTTAACACAGAATATTCTTACGGAATATTTCGAAATAGCATTAGCGATGACTTCATAACGGAATAGATCACTTATTCCGATATTATACTTCATAAATATTTTATTACAAAAGCTTTGTAAAAACACTACTGCAGTATAAACCCATTTTGACTTTCAAAAGGTAAAGAAAAGGAATAATTTCGAAGTATTTTATGAGCAATTATAAAAAAAATGGACTTGAATCAATATAGTCACTTGCCGATCGAAATACATTCCTTGAAATATGCCTTAATCATGCATTATTAAAGAAGCATAGGACAGTTTTGACTAATAATAAATAGAATAATAAAGAATGTGTGTGCATTACAAACACATCAAGGTCATAAATATTTCATTCATTTTCTTAAACTACGTGATAAGCGTTGAGAAAAGTTTCAGATCGATATTATGAATATTTTAATCTGAAAAATATTTAAGTTGAAAATAAAGCGAAATTCAGTGCATATTATTCTCTATTATGAAGCAGTTAAGAAATTTTATAGGAATATTTTTGTACAATTTCTGATTTACTCTTTTAAAAAAATAATTTTCTGTTAAGTAAAAACAGTAGAAAAGATCATTTTTGTGTACTTAGCAGAAGTTCTTAAATTCTTCTGAAAAATGCATTTAAGAAAAATATATACTTTGCTATTGAAAGAACTTAATGATCAAATATATTTCATTTATTTTTTTCAAATAGATAAAAAATAATTAACTGACAATTATTGATTCATTGAAAATTTTTCAACTAAAATATTTAAGATACACTGAGTGAACCAATGTCATTTTCACAATGAAAAAGACATTCATCAGGTAGAATTTATTTAAATACACAGAATTATTTGTTTGTAAATACAGAAAAATGTAAACTATTTCTATTCTATGCCATTTTTAAAACGTGTCTGTTTATTTTATTATTATTTTTAGTTACCTTGACTAAGGAGAGTGCCAAAGAGAATGTGAAAAAGTATACTTTGCCTTTCTATTTCCGAGAAAAATTCTAAAATGAAACTGGAATTTTCAGAAAATTCGATTTATCATGTGACTTTAATAACACAATTGATTAAAATCTCTCTCTCTCTCTCTCTCTTTATATATATATATATATATATATATATATATATATATATATATATATATATATATAAAACGTGAAAAGGGATTCTCTCCCACACTCGTCTTGAAATCTCCGGAATATTTGACCCAGGGAGAAATTTTGCCAGAAAGTTCCTTCTGTTAAGGAACTTTCTAAGGATCGTCAAAGAACTCGTTTTGCGAAAGTCGGAGGGTTCAGGGATAAAAAAAAAAGAATTTCCCATATTTTAACTATTAGACCTACCGACTTGAAATTATGTAAACACGTTTATTTTGTTCAGTAAAGATCCACTAGCAACGGTTTTTCCAAAAATCGAGTCCTAAGGGATTACGAGGGC
Organism: Trichonephila clavipes; assembly: GCA_019973935.1. Lineage (NCBI taxonomy): Eukaryota > Metazoa > Arthropoda > Arachnida > Araneae > Nephilidae > Trichonephila > Trichonephila clavipes. The sequence goes on along the minus strand of BMAU01020360.1, from coordinate 273,610 downwards.
TGTTTCATATACGAAATTTGGTAAGCCCATTTCTTTCATTGAGTAAGAATGGATGTTTTTGGAAATCGACTTCTATGGAGTCTGCGAGTTGTGGGTACGTTATGGATAAAAAAAATCTTCTTTTTGAAGTAATAGTCGTACAGACTTCAAATTTGGCAAACATGTTATTTTTGTTGAGTAGAGATCCTCTAAAAATGGGTTTTGTGGTAATAGTACTTTTAGCCACTGAATAAAAAGTGTGTAATTTTTAATGATTGATGTTTTTTGTGTAGTTACTTATTTCCAAAAGGTAAATGCAAAAAACTTGTATTGTATTTGAAACCCTATATTACGAACAACCCTGAATTAAAAAAAATAACATGTTAGGTCCCAATGAATTAGTTATATTGGGGTCCGACTGCATAATAAACTTCCCCTTACCATAAAATCCGGCGTATAATGCGTACTTTTAACATAGAAAACAACATTGAAATTTACGGAAGCGCTTTATACGCCGGGTATAAAAATGATAACTCTAAGAATAAAGAGAAGATGGGCGTAGCGAAAAATTAATACTTGTACACAAATCAAAGTACTGTTTATTTAAAAGAAATGGCATTCCGCGTATGAACTTAAAGGATTGTAGCTCTAAAAGTACTCTATTTTTCAATTCCTACTATTAGCTCACACTCTCTATATATTTATTTATTAATCTTGGTGGAATTTTCAATCGTTAATAAAATACATTTTAAAGCGCTCAATTGAGCTGAAATTTTATAAGCATGATTATTTTCGATGATAATACAGTAATTTATTTATAATTATTAAAAATTAATTGATTAAAACTTATTATTCAAAGAAAATAGAAATACAGCCAAGTTGGCATCATTTTTGGCGATTTAACGACCCTTTTGGCGTCTTGTATCAAAACTTGAAAAGGGTTTTTTTTCTCACATTTTAAAGCGCTCATTTGATACTGAGACTATACCTTATTATTTTGGGATAAAAATACGATAATTTAATTATAATTAATTAAAATAATTGATTGAAACTAATTATTTAAACGATTACAGATACTACCACGTAGGTCTCATTTTTAGCGACTTGGGTCAGGACTAAAAAGATTTTTTTCACGTTTTAAAGCATTCAGTTGAACTGAAATTTTATATACACAATTGTTTCGGATGACAATACGATACTTTAATGATAATTAATAAAAATTAATTACCACTTAATGTTGTGATTCTGTCATATGTATATACATATTTGTATTAATTGTAACTATTTAATAAAAAGTAGCTTAAATAAAAAAAATTCTTTTTTGATCTAAGTAGGAATTGACAAAAAAATTATTTTTATATTACTTGTTTTTTTTTTTTTTTCTATAGCTTGGCATAATACTTTGAATAATTGACTTTAAAACGTAAGATCATTACACGCATACATTTCAGGTTCCTTCATAAAAAAGGGGGTGCGGCGAATATACTTAAAAATTAAAAAAATGCAGCTTAAAAGTTTAGATGCGTGTGTTATACGCAGGTGTGGGTTATACCCCGGATTTTACGCTATTTTTTTTCTTTCTTCACAAAAGACTTTGAAACTCCAACGACGTTACGAAATCAGTCGCTAAAAGGCCTACTGTTGCTTTAGAGTACGGAAATCGATAAAAATTAAATTACATAAAATTGAAACCCAACTGTTAAAAAAAAACTTCTAAAAAATGTCTTTTCTCACCATACTTCTTCCTATTTTCAGTTATAAATGTGTTTCATGTATAAAAAAATTTAGGACGCAGATATACTTTAATTTTTTTTTCAGATAAACGAAAGTAAGGTATTGAATTTATTTAATTGCCTCTGTCTGTAAAATAATACTTCATAAAAAACATTATTCACTGTCAATTTGTGCGAAACTAATCATAAACTTATTTTTATGAACTAAACTTCATTTTTCCGAAATACATCAAAATAAGCTCTGGCTAATAATTGAAGAACTGAATGTTAGTTATTTGCTATGACTACGTTTACTTTATTATGCTTTCTGTTTTAAACAGACGTAATTCTTTTCCCCAAAGGTAATTTTTCTTTTCTTAAGAATACTTTCTTTCATTTCTGTTACAATTTTCAATTTGTTAACAATTTAAAGAATAATATTTCAAGTGTTTTGTTCGTAGATCATAAAAAAAATCACTTTACAAAAAGAATATATTCGTGTATTGAAAGTTTTGTCAAAAAAATCACGTGCATATATGCTATACAGTGGAAGGAAATATGGTTATAAAAATATTCTCAATATCTTCTCTTTTTTTTCTAAAAAAATAACTTTTCCATAGGGATAATTAAAAAGATTATAATAATTCTCAAATATTATATTGCGTAAACAGTATTTCTTTATAAAGCTGTTGCCATTCTAATGGAAATAAATATTACATTATATATTACAATAAATTTGTTGTTACAAACGAGCAGACGGTAGTTCAATTAATTAGAGTAAATTTTTATCAAAGAATGTCTGGCTTTTTTCCTTCTTTTTAAATGAAGAATTGATTAAATATATTAGATCCTTTTGTTTTTGTTTTATTCCAAAATATATATTATACTTCAATTATACTCTGTATTTTTAAAATGATAAATTTTATTCTTGCCTTTCATTCATTCGAATGTATTACAACCTGCAGAACATGGAATAACTTTTAAAAAATGATGTTATTTAAAAAAATTAATGGCAGAGAGATATCAATCGTTTTCACATATTTATTAATTTGTGTAGAATCCTATGATTCGCTTGCTGATTCTTTTGAAAAATAATACGTCGCTAAAAAAACTGAATAAAGCTTTCGATTGCCATACATAATCAATTTGTCTGATAGTTAATTTCTGAACGGTTTGCTGATCCAGTGAAAACTTTATTTTAATTACAGAGATACCCTATCGCAGAGACAAAGCATAGACTTTTCCTTCTACTTGCTTTGAATGTTTTTTTCCCCTCCTTTTCTCTCTCTCTCTTTTCGGAAATATGTTTTCCTTCTTTTTCACTTACCAGATGGCGTAAGTGACACCAGTTGATTTTTCGAAAGCTGACAGGTATTCATCGTAAGTACTTCTTTAACTTGACTTCGCATCGTTGTCTCCGAAAAAGAAATGGCTACAGCAAAAACAGGATTAAGGGTGAAATTTCTGATTCGTCATTCTACTTATGAGGACGAAAGAGCTTTACATGAATCATTTTCTTCGATTTCTCACCTTCGCATTTTTTTACCGATTAATTAAGAGTTGATTTGTTCTTTTATAAATTTCTTTATCTATTATTATACGTATACGGCAGTTGTAATGATCTTGTTAGCATTTTTGTGTTATTATTTGCAATGTAATTGTTACATTCAAATCCCTATTGTTTAATCAAATAAAAGAGTGTGTGTGCTTATGACCACACGATAGAAGTGATAATTTCAAATATTGTTATGTTATTTTAGGGATTAGTTAGATGAATAAAAAACAAGGGAGATATTAGTATTGTCATATAAAATTATTCATTCACACATAAGTCTGCACTCACAAAGTAATATTTTTGGGCGAAATATACAATCCTATTGGTGAATTAATTGTATTCTAAGAAAAAAAACGATACAGGTTTATAGTAGTTGAGAGAAATAGGTTATAAATACTCTAAATTCGCAAGATTTAAATATCTAAAAAAAACTCCGTCAAGCATTGTTCCGTACTTTCTCGTGCTATCATTTGGATCATTTGACATTATTAATTTAAATTTTGATTATCTCTAAAAAATCTACTAAATGCCTTAAATTGTCTTTTGAAAAAAAAATTTCTTTAAAATCCTAATTTAAAATAATAGGCAATTTGTTCAGAAGATTGATCCGGCTTCAGTGTAGGCAACTAAATTTTTGTGAATAATTCGATAATTTTCTTAGAATTATTTGTCCCTTTTCTCCTCTACATTTCGCTGCACAAATTTCTCCGATACATGACTCATTAAACCCAAATGATTCAGTAACATTGTTACGAGTAGTATTGTTACCATTCAGTAGTATTGTTATCATTGTTACGAGCGTTACAAAATTGAACTTAGCAATGCTTGGCTTTTTAAAACGCATCGTTCAAGATCACTCTCCAGAAAATCGCACTTAAAGAAGTTATCACTTAAAAAAAATAGATAATTTATCAAAACATTTCATTACATTTCTAAGTCTTTTGTCAGCATTTATAAATTTACATGCAATCAACATGAATTGCTTACGAATTAAAAAATTGACTGTTTATACAATCATCTACTTTTGTGTGTACTTATCGTTTACTTATTATTCCTTTAACTAATAAGTTTTTTTTTTTAATTTTGATAATTTTTTTTTAATTCGTGCGTGAAGTAAGGTGACAAGTTTCAAAATGATGAGAATTTGAGTTGATTTTAACATGTAATTTTTTCGATATCTTCTTGGACAAAATTTCACATTAAAACTTTTATTTGTATAATATAGAATTAATTTAAAATCTTAAAGCTGAGATAAATTGTTTATTTAACATAATTTATTTCCAACTACAATTTTTAAACGTATTTGTTTTGTCTTAAAATAACACTTTTGAGAAATTGAGATTTTAAGATAATAGATCTTTGACAAATGTCAACATTTTTTTCCGAAACTTCTAATTTAACTTCAGCTAAACGTTAAGTTGTATGAGTTGAAAAGTATAAGTTGTAATTGTTAAGTAAGTTGTCAACGGAATTTATATAGAATACACACGCCAGGAAGTGCTGACGCCGAGTGGAGAGCAAGAAATTTCCATTGGCAAAAAGTTACACTCGAAAAAGCCCGTGTAACGCCGGGTCATGTAGCTAGTTTATTATTATTATATTTGAAGGAAACCACTTCCTCATAAAATTTTTGAACAAAGGAAAAACTGTATCTTGTTTTAGTTTAATTATTCAATTCCTACTAATTAATCACACTCTCTATATATTTATTTATTTAATTGATTATTTATTTATTTTGGTGGAATTTTCAATCGTTAATTAAATACATTTTAAAACGCTCAATTGAGCTGAAATTTTATATACATGATTATTTTGGATGACAATACAATAATTCAATTATAATTAATAAAAATTAATTTTGATTAAAACTAATTATTTAAAGAATTGCAAATACAGCCACGTTGGCATCATTTTTGGTGACCCTTTTGGCAACTTGTGTCAAAACTTGAAAAGGGTTTTTTTTTCTCACGTTTTAAAGCATTCAGTTGAACTAAAATTTTATAGACACGATTGTTTTGGATGACAATTCGATACTTTAATAATAATGAATAAAAATTAATTACCACTTAATGTTGTGGTTCTGTCCTGTGTATATACATAGTAATTGTAACTATTAATAATTGTAACTATTTAAAACAAAAATAGCTAAAATAAAAAAAATTGTTGATCTATGTAGGAATTGACTTTAAAAAAAATTTATAATACTTGTTTTATTTATTTTGTTTAGTATAATTGTTATTAACCCTGTTTTTGTGAGTTAGGTAGGAAACACATAAATAAAAACCGCACAAAAAATATTTCAAAATCTCATAAATACTTACATATAACAAACAAGTTAGTCGACATACTACAATTTTTTTATGCGGTGGGCAGGGACCGCATAAAAGAAGTCGCTCTTAGAAAATACATCAACTATTAAGAAATTTATGAGAAAGTATTTCTAATCAAAATAAATAATTAAATTACACATGGAAACATTTTTAAAACATTTGATTTCTCATTGTATACATGGAGAGGTTTCCAAAATGCTCATACATTATTCGCTGCTAGTCGTATTCCAAATCGCGTATCTTTCTGCAATGAATTAGTTCAAAATAACTTTTTTTCAAAATTAATTTATTTATTTTTTGGCACCATAAAGTAAGTGATAAGTTTTTGCGACGACCGCCGATTGGTCAGTTGTTTGTGAACGTCATGTTAACCAGATATGCATGATCAAAGCCCATTTTGGAATTTCAAACTCCTTTTGGAATTGGTATCTATTTTAAGAACATGCGTTGCCGATTTGTATGGAAAGCTGGATCCCTGCGTATATTTTATCCATTCACATAGTATTCGGTTCTTCTCCGTCTTCTCATAATCAATCTATCAAATTATTAATAATGTCACTGCTGTTGAAAGTTGCGTCTTCATTCAAGAGCGTGGCGTGCTGCTAGCGCTTTGAGAGAAAGCAGTTGAACGTGCATTGTTGAAAGACTGTTTATAATAAATGAATAAAGAGTCTTAAAGTTTATATATATGTATATATATAAACATTGCAATGATGTCAAAGCCTTTGAAATTCCTTTTCCATATAAAAAAATAGCACAAGAAAATCGCACAAAAATAAATTCGCGTAAAAAAGGACCGCTGAAAAAGAAGTTTAATGGTACATGAATTATCTGTAAAAAAAAATGTTAGTTTTTCAAAGTATCTGTATTTTTCTCTGAAAATTGAAACAATAATATATCTGATTTTTAATATAAAAAATTTATTTCCGTTGTTGAATTAATATTTTTCAGCATTCTCAAATTTATTTTGAAAAAGAAATAGTTATTGATGTAAACATAAAGATTTAAAGTTTTTCAAAGCTTATGTCAATGTTTCTCAAACTGTGGGGCACGCTCCCCTAGGGGGCGTGGTAATCATGCGAGCGGGGGGCCAGCATATCAAAAAGTTGAAATTAAAAGGTTTAAAAAGTAACAAATTTACTGAAAGGAAGCAAAAAAAATTACATTCTGACCTAGAAAAAATAAAATATATATTTATACTGGTATAATATACGTAAGAATTCATCATTACTGCACAATGTATATGATAATTTTTTTTTATCAATTCTCTAAGTTAGGAACAAAACTAATAATTATTAGTGACTCCCAAGGACTAGTCATATACAAAATTTAATACTTATCTTGATAATTTGTATGGTTTATAATTAAAGTCGTATTTTAGCTTTACGTCATGGTACATTATTACTGAATTCTATTAATTGTTTTCGTTCGGAGGGGGGCGCGATGAAAATTATGCCTGAAAATTGGGTCACAAATATTTAAAGTTTGAGAAGCACTGGCTTATGTTCTTCTTTTGAAAGCGAAATAATCATTGATAAAAAAGGGAATGTGAAAAGTTTTTGTTTATTGTTGCAGTTTTTATGCAAACCTCTAAAACAATGATAAAACAGAGTTGAAAATTCTAAAATAGTGACATCAATAAATAGGAATAACTAATTGTGTTTTAACAACATGAATACATCCTAGAGAACTTATTCGCAGTACGTATATTAAATTAGTGTATCAGAAATTTCCTCTAATGTATAATATACGCAGTAGATCCATAATGTAAATGAGTGTTAAATGACAATCCTGACTCTTCAATTAATCAGAAATCTGTTGAGTTCCCAACACTTTTTAGATACCTTATTTGTCCCTCTTAGAATGAAGCACCCTATCAACTTTTACGGACATAAGATTATTAAATCCATTTATCAAACTTACGTGTTCTATGCTATCACAGCTCTAGGATATATGCAAAATAACCAGTAAAAGATGATATCAAATTAAATCCATTAACTCTTTTCTGTATAATGTTTGGTAAACAAAAAATACTGTTATAAATTATGTCTTTCCGTCAGAAGTAATTTTATCACTTTGTGAACGTCTACTCTCATATAAAATATATTTTAAAAGAGTATGTATCTAAATATATACATATATACGCATGGACAGAAAAATTAGCTCACCGAGAAGGAGTCAAAATAAAATGAAATTTTACATACGTAAAGACTACTTTAATATAAGTAAATGGTGAGAAAATCAAAGAAAAAGGATCATTTATTTCAGAGAAAAAAGCAAAAGAACAGAGGATATAGTACCCTGTTGAAGCCCCTCCATGCACGATGCGATAAGATCCGTCATTGAGGCATAAAAGTTCTATATGATTCTTGAGACATTTCGTTAGAGATTTGCTGTAACATTGCCTATAGTTTAGTGTTTCTCAAACTATGGGGCGCGCCCCCTTGGGGGCGTGAGAACTCTACAAGGGAGGTGCAAGCCTATTGAAAAGTCGAGAACAAAAAATTATTTAAAAATTTTTTAATGTACTGAAAGTAAACAAACAAAATACATTCTGACATAATAAAAAATAAAATACACATTTACACTGATATATTAAACTTATAAATATATCAGAGCTACACAATGTATTTTATAATTAATTAAACAATTCTAAGTTAAAAACAAGTTAATTAATTACCAGTAACCCCATGGGATTGTCATATATAAAGGGTGTTTTTTTGAGAGGTATAGAACTTTAAATTGCAATAAAACAACGATGTATTATTGGATTGACATGAATTTTTTTTATTCGAAAGATAATCTTGTGGCATTACATTTTAAATATGATTTCTGGCATATGACTGCCACGGCTGGCTCGGATGTAGTCCAATCTGGACGTCCAATTTTCGATGACTTTTTCCAACATTTGTGGCCGTGTATCGGCAATAACACGGCGAATGTTTTCTTTCAAATGGTCAAGCGTTTGTGGCTTATCCGCATAGACCAATGACTTTACATAGCTCCACAGAATATAGTCTAGCGGTGTTAAATCACAAGATCTTGGAGGCCAATTCACAGGTCCAAAACGTGAAATTAGGCGGTCACCCAACGTGTCTTTCAATAAATCGATTGTGGCACGAGCTGTGTGACATGTTGCGCCGTCTTGTTGGAACCACAGCTCCTGAACATCATGATTGTTCAATTCAGGGATGAAAAAGTTAGTAATCATGGCTCTATACCATTGACTGTAATGTTGTGGCCTTCATCGTTTTTGAAGAAGGATTCCACCAGCCCATAAAGCGCACCAAACAGTCAGTTTTTCTGGATGTAACGGTGTTTCGACATACACTTGTGGATTAGCTTCACTCCAAATGCGGCAGTTTTGTTTGTTGACGTAGCCATTCAACCAGAAGTGCGCTTCATCGCTAAACAAAATTCGCTTATGAAAATCGACCATTATTTTCGAAATAAAATTGCACAATTTGAAAGCGTTGTTCAGGCGTGTGTCTGTTCATGATGAATTGCCAAACCAAACTGAGAATAAATCTCTTGACAGCTGTTAAATCGGTCGCCATCTTGGAAAGTAATGCCAACTTAAACGTCTATACCTGGAAAAAAAACACTCTGTATAATTTATAACAAAAATTAACACTTATCTTGATAATTTTTGTACGGTTTATAATTAAACCTTGACTGCCGATCATAAGTTTCGTGATTCGTTTCCCAATGCCAACCGTTTTCCACGTAGGCACGCGTAAGTGACGTATTGGGGAAGGGAGGAGGAATAAAGGAGCAAAAATTTCAAGTGTACGAACACTTTTGTGGCCCACTGTATATGCGGCCCAACAGAAAAAATAGTTTGAGTACCCATCCCTGCTTTAGAGTATAACGTTAATAAAAATTAAATCAAATAAAACCGACACTCCACTTATGAAAAAGAAGTCTTTATATATATACTTTCTCCTACTTTCAAGATTAAATTTGTTTCAAACATAAAACAAATTTAGAACGCAGTTACAATTTAATTTTGAGAAAAAATGAAAGTAAGGTATTATACTTATTTCATTTTTTTCTGTCTGTAAAATAATACTTCATAAAAATATTACTCATTGCAAATTTGTTAGAAACTAATCATAAACTTATTTTTATAAACGAATAAAAGCAAAATGCATCAAAATAAGCTGTAGCTAATAATTGAAAAATTGTATATTAGTTACTTGTTACGACTGCATTTACTTTATTTCGCTTTTTGATTCCAACAGAAGTAATTCTTTTCCTAAAAAGCAATTTTCCTTTTCTTTAAGAATACGTGTTTCTTTCTGTTATAGTTTTCAATTTGTTAAAAATCTAAATTATAATATTTCCAGTAAAGAGACAATAAAAAAATCACTTAAGATTATATTCATATGTATCAAAGTTTTATCAAATAAATTATTTGCACTTATGCTATATAATGGAAAGAAATATAGTTATAATATTCTTAGTTTTCTTTTCTTCTGAAAAAAATAACTATTCCTTAAGGATAGTTAATCAGATTACAATAATTCTCAAAATAATATGTTGCATAACAATTAGTTTTTAATAAAGCTGCTGTCATTCTAACGGAAATAAATAGTAAATTAATATATATATTAAAATAAGTTTGTTGTTACAGATGCGCAGACGATAATTTAAGTAATTCTGGTAATTTTTTAGAGAATAATGTCCTACTTTTTTTCTTTTTTTAAATAAAAAATTGAAGAACCATTCTTTCTGGATTTATATTTTATACAAAATATACACAAAAAGTAATTTTCCATTCTTAAAAATATTTCTTTTCTGTTATAATTTTCTATTCGTGAAAAATTTAAATTGTTATATTTCAAGTAGATTATTCAAAGACCATAAAAAAGCATCAAAGAAATTATATTCTTATATTGAAAGTTTTATCAAATAAATCATGAGCATATTTGCTATACAATGTAAGGATATATGGTTATAATATACACTGGTGTGCAAAAATTAAGGACGAAGTCGAAAAATTAGCATATCAGCTGAATGAAGAGGCAGAACGGACAGAAAGACCAATCAGGAGATTAAGTAAGGTGATGTACGGTAGCACATGCGCAGATATGCAGGTAGACGTAATGGCGGAGTGTCTGAGTAGTATAAAGCATGTAGTCGGTGTAAGATCAGTATTCCTGGCAAAGAGATTGCACGCCGTATAGCAGTTAAAATCACACCGAGTTGCTGCCTCAGCAAAAAATGGCGAATAATCAATCTGTTAGACGACATCTGGATGCTTTTACCAAAGGTCGAATCATTGGGAAGTTGGAGGAAGGCCGCAGTGTGACAAGTGTGGCTGCAGAGTTCGGAATTGCTCACAGCATCGTTTCACGACTTTGGAGACAATTTCAAACTACAGGAACAGCTATCCGGGGGTTCAGTAGTGGTCGTCCACGAGGAACCACACCCGCAGATGACCGGTACATTGTCTTACAGGCCAGAAGAAACAAGCGGCAGACAGTGGGAGAAATCGTTAGACACACGACACAGGCGCCTGGACGACCGATATCGCGTTTTTACCGTGGCCAGAAGACTGCACGGTGGTGGTCTGTTTGCACGACGCCCTGTACGGTGTGTACCTTTAACGCCTGCCCATCGGAGAAGGCGTTCTCTGTGGTGCCGGGAACACCGGAATTGGAGAGACAATGAATGGGGACGATTACTCTTTACAGATGAGAGCAGATTCAGTTTGAGTAGCGATTCTCATCGCATACTCATCTGGAGAGAGCGGGGAAGCCGCAATCATCCCTCGAACATCATTGAAAGGGACAGGTATGGAGGTCGCGGTGTTCTCGTTTGGGGAGGCATCATGCTTGGTAGTCGTACAGACCTTCACATCTTCGACGCAGGTTCAGTCAACGGGACCCGTTATTGTAACGAGATTCCTCTTTCATATGTGCGTCTTTTTAGAGGCGCTATGGGTGTGCAGTTCCTTTTCATGGACGACAATGCACCATGTCATCGCGCAGTAGCTGCCGAACAGCTCTTAGAGAGTGAGGATATTGCACGTATGGATTGGCCGGCACGATCTCCGGATCTCAATCCCATCGAGCATGTATGGGATTTTCTAGACAGACGCTTGGCAGCTCGTACCTTACCACCAGTAACGATTCGGGAGCTTCGATTGGCGCTGCGAGACGAATGGGCAGCAATGCCTCAACAACTCATTGACACCCTCATTCTCAGCATTGGCAGACGCTGTGAAACCTGCCTAGCAGTCAGGGGAGATCATATCCCCTACTAAAGACCGGATGTTTCTTGCTGGACACCCATCACAGGGATGTTTCGGCCTTCAGTCGCATTGCGCTCCATGCTACTTTTTCAATATATCAAGCCTCTTTTTATCCCTCTGATTTCTCTTTTAGTAAGTGTTGCTTACATTACACATGTCCTTACGTATTGGGGATCTTACGGTATTAAATGTGTTGATTTGGAAAGCTTTTGTACAAAGTTATATTGAAAAAACCGTCTCGTCCTTAATTTTTGCACACCAGTGTATATTCTGAGTAGTTGTTTTTTTTATTTTTGGAAAAAAAATAAGTATTCCATATAAGAATAATTAATAAGAAATATTATAATAGTCAAAATAATATGTTACATAATAACTAGTTCTTCATAAAGCTGTTGCCATTCTAATGGAAATAAATATTACATTATATATATATATATATATTAAAATAAATTTGTTGCTATAAACGTGCAGATGAAAATTTATAATCAATTCGAATGAAATTTACTGAAGAATGTCTGGTTTTTTTTAAATAAAGAATTGCAGAAATATTTTTGCTTCATTTATGTTTTACACAAAAACTATGCATCATATTTCACTTCATGCTTCATATTTTAACGATGATTAGTTTTATTTTTGTCTTTCAATTGCGTAAAAACTTTTACTCGTATATATTACAACTTGCAGAACATGGAATAACTTTTAAAAGGCGTTTTTATTTAAAAAAATGTAAAGCAGAAATCAATCGTTTTGATATTCATTCATTTTTGTAGGATTCTACGATTTGCTAACTGAAGTTTTTGAAAGATAATATGTGCACCGATAAAGAAACTGTATAAAGGTTTCGGATGCCATACATAATCAAAATGTCTTATAGTCAATTTTTGTACGGTTTGCTGATTCAGCAAAAATGTTATTTTAATTATAAAGAAGCTCTGACGTGTACAAAGATAAGACTTTTTCTTCTGCTTTCTTGTAATGTCCTTTTTACTCCTCCTTTTCTTTGCAAAAGTATATCCTTTATTATTCTTTTTTTCCTTTCTTTTTCATTTACAAGATGGCTAAGTGAAACAAATTGATTGACTTTCGAAAGCTGACAGGTATTCGTAATTCTTTAACTTTTCTTCGCATCGATGTCTCACAAAAAGAAATAGCTACTGCAGAAACAGAATTAAGGTTGATATTTCTGGTTCGTGTGTGTGATAATTGTCATTTTACTTATAGGAACAAAATGGCGTTACAAGAATTTTTTGTCTGTGATTTCTCACCTTCGAATTTTCCGGCAATTTTTAGTGATAGATTCTTCATTGTGTAATACTTTTTTAAGCATTTGTTCATAATTTTATTTTTATCTATTTTTGAATTTATTACGTTTGACAGTTATAATGATATTATGGCCATTTTGGGGGTTTCATTTGTATTAAAATAACATAAATAATTCTACTGGTCGAATTTCTATCGTTTGATTAAAAATTATGTTGTTTCTCAAAATATTTTATAATTTTTCTATGCTTTAACTAATTAATGTTTAAAATTCACGCGTGCATTCAATATGGTTAATGAAAAAAAAATTTTAATTTTATTTCGTGGCAATTTACTGAACTTGGGATTCTCAGAAACAGTATTCACGTATGTACTGAATTTATTAGAATCTATAAGCCGCACCATAAATTCTCAACAAGTTCTTGTGAAAAATAAAAAGTAGTGTAAAGTGGTTTATTGTTATCCAATTTTACGAAATTAAAATAAATTTTGAATGAGAACTAATAAGAAGTGAATAATCAGTTACTTTAACAATATTATAGCCACCTAGCCAGTATGGTGGTTGTGACACTCGGCTTGTAATCGATTGGGCTCGAGTTCGAATCCGGAAATAGAATCCCGTATTGGATGGAAAGTAGCCCACCCCTTCGGATCAATGCTGGTATCCTCGTTTGTAAAATAGCCTATATTCTTGTGTTGTATGTTTCTGTTCATTTATCTCTTTTGTATGCAATCCAGGATTAAACACACAACAATTTTTATATAAATACATATTTGAGTCTATAATTGCTTTAATTGTCACATCCAACGATTTTTTTTCTTCGATTCTAAGCCACATCCAATTTTCAGTATTATTAACATTAGAAAAAAAGTGTGGCTTAGATTTGAATAAATACAAAAAAGTGCTTAAAAATTTATATAAGCTGATAAATTTCCTCTGTTTTAACATAATGCAGGTATGAAACAATATTAAATTACGGCTTTCTTTATCAATAAATCCGGTTCCTAAAGCAATCATCGCTTTCCACACACTCGATTTACTCTTAAATATTTAAAATATTTTTACTTCTATTTGGTTTCGTAATAAAATCATATGTAGTGATAATAACGACTAAAACTTTAATACATTATGAGTACTAAATTTAATTCGTCCCTTAACTTAATATGAGTATTTACATAGTTTTAACAATACACATATAAGTTTACTATACGTCCGATTCGTTGGATATTTTATAATGTTGTATGACTGAAACTTTTTTTAAGTCATTGATATGTTAGGCCTAGCATTAAGCTTTCAATTATATAGAAAAACATTCATATAGTCCTTGCCTCGTGATTTAAAAAGGACGGGATTTGAATTTCTAAAACAGAAATATAATAATCTTTAATTCGCCGGAATCCCCAACGCTCGATTTCCCCCAAATCCGTTCTTAGCGGATATCTACTTGACAAATAAGACCACGTCTACCAAATTTCTATACTGAGAAATTTAACCGCTTCCTTCACAAATTTTTTTGAAAAAAATTGCAAAAGAAAAACCATCGCATTTTTTTTTATTTTATTATTAAATACAAAGAAATGAAACAACAAAATATGCAGGTTTTAGTTGAATTTTTAATTTTTTTACAGGTGTAAAAGTCTTTGGTTTTTGATGTTAGTTTACTATCCAGAGTTATCTAGGGCAAATAAAAAAGTTAAGTATTAGACTTTGTATGACAGTTTTTGAAACAAGGGACAACACAATGTGACACCTGACATTCTGTACACTAGTATTTGGTTTCTTTTCTTACTGGCTTACATCTGAAATCTCTTTTACGTTAGCACTGAGTGCACTGACTCAATAAGGCTACATTGTCTTCAATAAGGCTTACAGAAGAATCACACCACACACACTTCCACTATTTTCAACGTTCACCTCTGCATAATCACTATCTGAAAAATCTTAGCTTTCACTATATCTTGCTCCATCACCATTATTTTACTTTTTTTTTCAACGCAACTATTCTTCTTAATACTTAATAATCCACAAGCCGACGCATACTATACAATAGGGAAAGCAAATGACCAGTCCAGCCAAAAGAGGCATAAAACCAACAAAACTTGGTAAACTGTCATTCAAAGCTAAATATTTACTTTCATTTCCTTCAGGCCATGATAAAACAAATCGTACTGACAAATTCTGGTTTATCCGAGTTTTCTCGGGATAATAATTAACTGCAGTATATACGAACCCGAGATAACTCGGGATAGTCAGGCAAGCTGTTAATAGTGTAAAGACAGAAATTTTTATCTATAACACCCCCTTAAACCCTTGCAAAATCTCCCTGAAAGTCTATTTTCACAAAATACGTTCTTAGTGAATCCCTACTCAACAAAAGAAACATACTTACCAAATTTCAAATATATGGGTCCTGTTGAGCGCAGGAATGGGAATCGTTTTCTCTTATATATACAGGACATCCCAAGATTATAGGGACAAACTTTAAAAGGAAGAAGAGGACGTCACAAGGATTCAGATTTCCATAGCAACCCGTGGGCATAAACGTTACGGGAAAGTAATATGACAAGTGCAAAAAACGAGGAGACGCAAGACTAAGATCATCTGAAATTATTATTGCTCAAAGATATTCCATGTGCTGTGGTGGTCCTCTTTGAAGATGGTATGGGTGTAAGCTTTCTCGTTGGACACAAAAATATATTTAAACTACTCAGAGATTTTCTTACGGCAACAGTGGTGGCTCGTACGCAGGTACACGGATTCCTTCGAACGGTATTCAGCACAGTATTGTACCATGCTGAGACTTCTAGTAGTTCTTGGTCAGTTCTCACTGCGCCTATTACCTTGTGAGGATCCATAAACTCAAACTCAGTGGCGCAACAGCCCATGAAAGCCAGGGACACTGTGACTGTATGCGTGACCATTGGGCGCTGAGGTGTTTGAGCAAATGCCTCGATCAGGTGGTCAGTCTGAAGCGAGATCTCTATTGTTTAACTCCCCAAGCAAACTTGGTACTCATTTATCGACCCACGACGTAATGATCCATATTCTCCCAAATTGTGATGCAAATTAGTAAATATTCTGCGGTCCGGTACATTTTCCTGTGGATATCTTTTGCGATACAATCTTTTTGCTACTCTTTCATTTTCTTTCTGACAATCCGTAAATCAGGTGCATATCTGCCAGCTCGATGTTCGTAAAACGTTCCATACTTCTTTGATTGCGACGACAGCTCAAACGACTGCGGCAATGCAGGTCTGTTTCCTCCAGTGCTGTTATGAACAACGACATCTGGCTCCAAACGAAGACGTTTCCGACTATGGTTTGCTATGCAAATCTAAATTCTTGGGATGTACCCTACTTCCCCATAAAGTTTATCCCAATAATAGATTATATTCTTTTATTTCGCCGTCATCATAGAATTTAAAAACTAATGGTACTTTTAAAAGGTGGGAATTGCTTTTCTCAGTGAACTTCACAAAATAGTGCTTGTTCCTGAGTATACAGGTGCAACGTCTGTATTCAGTTGTAGATGTATCTTGTTATGGTCTAGTGAGATTATAAATAGCTAACTTAAAATAAATATTTCCGTATTTTTTTCCATAAAAGGTAAACCGGCACTTTTAAGATAGTTTTACAAAAACAAAATAAAGAGAAACATTTTCCGATAACTTCAAAAAATTATTCTTTGCTTTCGGAAATTAAAAAGCTAGTATGGATTTATAAATTTCTACAAGATTTTTATTTACAAACGCCAATAAAAGTTTCATTTGAAGGTTTTCCCTTAAGATGATCAAATAGGTCAGAATGTGTAGGAAATTGAACGCCTACGCATATTTTTGGACCTGCATTAAACATTTATCATTATCAGGAATGTGGAATTTTTTTTCTGGTAAATTTAATTCTGGAACTTATTTGAATTCATTGAAAATTTACTTTTTTTGTTTTTACGTTACTTTACTTTATCTGATGATCAGAATTCTGAAGAGTTTGAAAAGTAAAAGGAATTTAAAGATAGAGCAAAATTCTCCTCTTACTTGAAAAAGTTCTTATAGGGAAAAGGTATATAAAAGATATTTAGTTCAGATTCATTGCATCAGTTTTTCTCAGAAGGGGGAGGATGCCAACGCAGGTTTCGTCCTCATCACTTGATCGAGGTTCAGTGTGTTTCGAGGTTCATCGCCAATACCCCATATGCTGCTTCAAAGAGTCACATAAGTTAAAATCAAATCAAATGTAGCTGCAGTTCCGCATAAAAATATTCACAGCGAGTTCTATACTTCAAATAATGAAAGGATAGTATTATTATTTTGATCCTATTAATTTTTTTACAATAAATATTGCATAAATGTTCTGTAGCTTCCCAGATGGTATAGGGGTTAGGGATGCTGAGACTTAGAGCCTAAATTCGAATTAAGGAGAAGTTTGTAATTGTATAGGGCCTGTGCAACATGAGAACACTCTAAATACTCTTTGAGCCGAAACTCCTCTTAAGAGGTTGGGGGAGAATAGAGGTGGCTGGCTTCTAGACCATCCCTTAAGGTGTTCTACCACAAAATTGGGGTTGAGTGGAGTCAAAACGAACCATCTCCTACATGGTGCTCAAAGCTGCAACGAAAGACAAACATTATCTAGCCCAGCGTTTCTCAAACTGTGAGGCACGCCTCCCTGGGGGGGGTGATAACTACACGAGGGGGGCACGAGCAGATTCAAAAGCAGAAAACAAAAAATTAATTAAAATAATTAGTATTTTACTGAAACAAAATATATTCTGATGTAATAAAAAAAATTGACATTTACACTGATATAATACTTATAAATATATTACTGTAAAATATATTTGTAATTAATTTAACAATACTAAGTTAAGAACAATTTTAATAATTACCAGTGCCCCCATGGACTTGTCATTTATAAAATTAACACTTATCCTGGTAATTTGTATGGTTTGCAAATAATCCCTTAACTGCCGATTTAAAGTTACGTTATTCACTCCCCAAAACCTCCGTATTCCAAGTAGGCGTGCTTACGCGATGTATTGGGAGGGGTGCACGAAGAAAAGGAATAAATAAATCCTCTGATATAAGTAAATCCTTCACAAACATTGTCAATATCTTTTATTGCATTCCGAAGCCTTCGGTGTAGTTTTATGGATAGCAGTGCACAGAAAAAATCGTACTTGGGAAAGACGTATATATACGTCCAAGGCATTTAAATTAATTGTTGGTAGAGACGTATATATACGTCGGTGGCACTTAAGAGGTTAAAGTTCTATTGTAGCTTTAGTGGTAAAGTATAGTATGATTGAAGTCAATGCATTATTATTTGTATGGAGGGAGATGCGATGAAAATTTTTGACGACTTACGCGTCTTTTCTTTAACAAGTCCTTTGGGTTCTTTGGGGCAGAATTAATGGCAACTCTTTTCCAACCAAATCCGAGAAACGAGAAGTGAAGAGATGCAAATAATATAGGATAAATATAGGATCTTAGAGTAAACGGGAAGGCAATGATGGCAATGTAATGGTAGTGTAAAGGAATGTTCGACAATTAAAATGCGTTGTGGTATTGGATGATTATTGAAGTTCGTTGTTCAAAGACTCAAGTTCTACGTGTCGTGGATAAACATATTGGTGATAGATTAGAAGTTAAAAGTACAGCTGCATACCACTGTAGATAAAGACAAGTTTATTACAGAATAATATAAGGTAGGATTGATTACTTACTATAATTATATTTGAAGATTAGGCAGTTCAATTATTGATATAGGTCTGTATTACATTGTGTGTTGCGCATTGTGTCATCGTAGATTCTCCCATTCATTAATTTATATATTTGTTCAAAAAGTTTAAGTTGAATATCTTAATAAAGTCATATTAAGATAATGTTTTTGATTCTAGTTCTTACGATAACCCTACACCTCTAGCTTACGCTGATGCTTCGAGGGATGTATTTTCAAGGGGAGGTACATCACAAATTATGCTTGATATTGGATCGCAAATAGTGAGAGTTTGAGACGCACTGATCTAGCCCCTTGCCGCGATTATTTCATGGGCATTATTCCATAATTGTTCGGGTGGCATTTGAAACAACAACATAAAAATTCTGTTATTATTCTTTTTCAAAGAAAACTTTCCACACATAAATCAATGCCAATCGAATTTTACTTTTTACATCAAACAATAAGTAAAGTTATTCAATAAACTAAAAATGCGATAAAAGCACGCATTCTTTTTATAAGCCTTTTTTAAAAATAAAGTTATGCGTCCTTCTTCAAAAATTGTTTTATCTCAACTTTGCATCTTTTATTAATTAAAAGAGAATAACCACAAAAGAAGTGATAATCATTAGTAAAAACTTGTGTACGATTTTCGAATATTGATTACATTGTATTAAATAATTAATTAAAACTCATCAAACCCTATTATAATTCCCGAAAATTTATTTTTCATATGCAGTTGTCGATCAAAAAAAAAAGAGAAATAGTAATTGTCGGAAATTTTATTTTAGAAATTTTCTATGAAGGAAAAATATGTAATCTGAATAAATATATGAAAGCATCTTAAAATAAATTTACAAAAATTTTAAATCTGAGCAAATATTACTCAAAAAAGGACCTTTTGAACATATGTCGGTAATTAAATTGAAAAATTATGTCTTTTTATTCTAAAGGGAGTATTTTTAAGTAGAGTATCTAATGTTCCCTATTGACTGTCACTCATTTTTAATTTTAATTACTGTATAAAATGAAATGGATAAAATTGTTTTGAACTGCCAAAAAGTAAAATAAAGCAGAAAAGTTTGTGTGTTTTGATTGCATTAATTGTCAATTATCCCATTCACTGCCTACTACAAGATATCTTGTAGTAAGAATGTGTACCAAAACTGCCTACTACGAGATATCTTGTAGTAAGCATGTGTACCAAAACTGCCTACTACGAGATATCTTGTAGTAAGCATGTGTACCAAAACTGCCTACTACGAGATATCTTGTAGTAAGCATGTGTACCAAAACTGCCTACTACGAGTTATCTTGTAGTAAGCATGTGTACCAGAACAGCCAGCTACGAGATATCTCGTAGGTTGAGCTGAAATTTTAAATTGATTACATATCTCCATTTGAGTTTGGAATTATTAGAAAAGATGAATGAAAAAAATTGATATATAATGCAAGAAACATATTAGTTATCAATTTTTTTTATTAAAAATAGAACTTAGACAATTAAATAATAACATAATAATTACATATATATGAAAGTATCTCAAAAATTAAGAAAATATTTTGTTGTTATTTTGCAGGATGAACTTTAAAGCAAGGATGAACGCAAAGTGCTGGGTTATTGAGACACACTGGGCAAAAAAATACCTAGTCTCATTATTTATTTTTTCTTTTTACACATTTGACATGACTTTGTAAGCATTCTTTTTTTTCCTGAGCGGGGAAGATGTTCTAAGTAATGTAAATCAGTTGTATTTGTATTATAGTTGCTACTTTCTTCTGAATTGCTGCCGTTGCATTAAGGTATCCGACTACGTTCGGAACCATGATTTTGCAAAAGGTATAAATATATATTTATGATATTTAGTGTCACTTAGATAAGAAAGCGTATATAAAATTGTTTTCAGAATAGTATTACAATAAAAAATTATTTAAGTACAATATTTTCACAAAAAATTAACATAAAATGACCCTTTTTCAAAATATTTTCCTTTTGTGGAAAATGCTTCTATTATAATAATATTTTGCCTGTATATAGATCAGATGTCTGTACAGAAGCTCAACTAGAATTTTTGAAATATATAACTTAGAAGTCGGTTTATCCATGTTTTACGACAACAGAGGGGAGAAATTTTAAGAAAAAAACGCCGATAATTATTTCAATGGGTTGTAACTCTGATAATAATCTGAATTTTTCAAAAATCATCGTTGAGCCTGTGTAGAGAGGTAGGTCTGAGCTATATACAGGCAAAATATTATTATAATAGAAACATTTTTCACAAAAGGAGAACATTTTGAAAAAAGTTTATTCTAAGTTAATTTTTTGCCGAAATATTGTATTTAAATAATTTTTTTCTCCAAAATGTCCTTAAAACAACTTTATAGATGTATTCTAATCTAAGTGATACTAAATATCAAGAAAATTATCCATTTATGCGCTTTTTTTTTAATCACGGTTCCGAACGTAGTCGGATACCTTAAATAAATGCATAATAACTCATTCCCCAAATTGACGCATCCTCATCTTTCATCCCCTCGATTTCTTTGGTTATAGAACATGTATACATTCTGCAAGAAGATTTCGAAGTAAGGTAAAGCGATTTTCTTGTATGAACAGATAGTGTTACTGTAGTCTGCTACTTATTACTTATCAGTTCATTTTTTTATTATTTTGCAACTTTTTATAACTACCGTCAAGTTTTCTCCAGCAAGGATCATTACACGTCTGTATGAAGATTTGACATAATATTCTACATCTTTCTCCTGATAAAATTAGGTAACGAACTTGTAAAATCAAACAAAACGAAAACTTTTGTATGTGAAGATTTTTTTTTTCTGAAAAAAAACCACTACCGGATAACTGTTAAATGGCATTCATCACAGGAATCTTATTCAGTGACGCCAGGCTACGAGTGACCTCGTAGTGTTTCTTTTTAATAGAAAATACTGTAAATGCTGTTACAATATTATATTAATAGCTTAATATTTTTATATTTTGTTATTTTTTTTTAAAAAAAAATAAAACTTTGGCACCCGGAGCACGACGCTCTAAATTTACATGGCAGACTATTGGTCATAAATTTCTCTTCAATTCAATACGTGATTCATCAATTATGACAGTGGCGTAACGTACAACCCCGCATTGCGGGGTCCCAGAGACTCTAAGGCAGCGTTTCTCAAACTGTAGGGCGCGCCCCCTTGAGGGGCGCGAGTATATTGAAAAGTCGAAAACAAAAGGTTATTTAAAAAATTTTCTGAAAGTAAACTAACAAAATACTTTCTGATATAATAAAATATAGAACACACATTTACACTGATATAATACACTTATAAATAAATCAGTACTGATCAATGTATATTTTATTATTAATTTAACAATACTAAGTTAAGAAAGAACAAGTTTGATATTTGTCAGTTGCCCCATGGGCTTGTATTAACACTTATCTTGATAATTTATAAGGTTTATAATTAATTTCTCAACTGCTGATTAAAAGTTAAGCGATTTGCTCGCCAATACCACCATTTACCACGTAGACGAGCGTATTTTGATGTTTTTTGGAATGGGAGGAGAAAAGAAATAAATAAGCAAATCCTCTGAAATAAGTAAATCCTTCGCAAACACTGTCAGGGTCCTTTTATTGCATTCCAAAGCCTTCGGAATAATTTTATGGATAGCACTGCACAGAAAAATTGTACTTCGGAAAGACGTATATATACGCCCAGAAAATTAATGCTTTGGCTAAGCGAGACGTTTATATACGTCGGTGGCACATAAGAGGTTAAAGTCGTATTGTAGATTTAGTGTCAAAGTATAGTATTATTGAATTCAATACATTGTTTTTGTATGGATGGGGGGGGCGCGATGAAAATGATGATTGAATAGAGCTCAAAGCGTGACTAACACTAAGTACATATTTGGGCTTAGGACCCAAAACCTGAGTTTGCAGGGGGAAGTCTAATATTCTCCGTTACGCCACTGAATTATGGTCGCAGCAAGAATCAACTTGTCATGTCCTTTAAAGAGAGATACATTTTAAATGAAATTATGAAACAGTATAAAAGAAATCATTGTGGTAAAATATACGTGTAATAAAGGGATTTTTTCCTTTTAAGGTATAAAAAATGCAGTAAACTTTCATAATATATATTTATAATTTATCGGCGATTCACCGCTGCATTATCTGTAAATTTTACCATTGAAGTAAGATATATAGCTGAAAGGAATCTAATTTACTAACGTTTTCAAGTAATAAAGCACAACTAAAAATAGAGATTTCTGTACTTTTTCTATTCCCGGGAATTATACTTCGTTCCTGGGATTGAACGGGAATCGCACGAAGCTTAGAAATGTAGTAAAATTATTCAGAAAATCCCCTCTCTAGAATGATATTTTACAAAAATATCTGAAAGGAGAGTTTGGCTGTGAAAAGATTTTTTGTTTGGATACCAAAACACGCTAGAATAATTTGTTAGCAACGCTTGGAAGATTTTTAGAAATAAAGTTAGCAATTTTTAAAGCATTAACTTGTGACAAATCTATACGGAACTTTATCACTAACCTTCTGAGTCGTCCTTTTTAGGGAAATTTAATTCCCTACCTATTTCCAATCAACTCCAAAAAAAGCGGACAGGATTCCTTGTTATGCAGATTAGATAAAGTATTTAAGTCAAACGGAATAGTAAAGTTAGAGCAGTAGGAGATAGAGATTGAAGCAGAAAAAGTTATAGTGAAGTTAAATTGAAGATTTCTTTTGGAAGATTTAATCTCAGATAAAAGCTGAGCTGAATTGCAGTGTGGTAAATATTAGTCTTATTATTGCGAATGAAATTAAAATTAAATGTTCAATAAGAACATAGAATATAATTCTGGGATCTTTTATCGTGGTAATCTCTGCGTGATCGTTATTTAATTGTTAATTAATTGGATCATTAATTAAGTTAATTTAAAGGATATTACCTTTAAAACCTCATAATACTAGTTAGATATATATTTGTTAAAAAGTCTTTGATTCTATTTGGATAAGATAACCAAATAAAGAAAGTTGTTTATAAAAATGGCTACTGGTTCTTACATGACTCCTATCTATTCTCGTTCTCAAAGTGAGGTCCAAGGAGACCTTCACAAACTGACATTAAAAAGAACAAATGATGGCCAATGTAGAGTTTGAAACTGAGACTTCAATTGTAGCAGGCTTAAACGCAGCAAAAATTGGCTTAGAAATATTATGCAGTCGAAATGCAACTTTGCTAACTGTAGAAGGTGTATTTTCTTTCGTTATGGAAGAATTGAACGAACAACATTCGAAATTTGAGTAAAATTTGAAACATTCTCTAATCCAAAGAATTAATGAGAGACGCAACGTTAATTTAATAGGATGAATGCCATACCTGAATTTTGGGAGAAAATACGAAGCAGCTGCAGTTACTGTCGATATTTCACGATTGCCTGGTAAAAATTGTTTAGTTAGACAAGCCCAAATGAGAGAGAGGGACAAGCCTTTTCTGCGAAGAAGATGAACTTTCCAACTCTTCGCACTCAGAAGAAAAGAGCATGAAGAATTTGAAAGAAAAATCTCTGACTTTAGACGAGTAATTAGTGAAGCAATTTACTGTAAAACAATAGTTTTGTATTGTTCAACCAAAAAAAAGTACTAGTTACAGTAAAAAGTACAAGTGATACAGTTGTTCGACTCGACTGAAAATCCATCACCAAAAATTATAAAACTATGTGAGGCCTTAAAAACAATTTCTCCAACGTCAGTTGCAGCCGAGAGAGCATTTTCTGTTGCCGGATTGTTTGTCACAAAGCTTAGGCTTGGGACGAGGCTTTACGAGTCTTTCTACTAATAGTCCTCTTGGGGCATCTTTGGGCCAGCAATCACGTTATTTCACAGCCCTCCCTCTCAAGAAGAAACCATGATATGAAGATTATCTAGTGTATATATAGTTAAAGTTTAATAATTGGGGATTAGAAGGAAAAGGGAGCGGAGTCGATGAAAGCAGTGCTGATACGGTAAGAACCAGATTTACGCCGCGTTACTATTGGACGGATTTTAACTATTGGAATAGATTAAGGAAGTTAGGAATATTAAGATAACATCGATTAAAGTTAAGGTATTCGGATTTCGTACGCTTATTCACATAAGATTTGAGCTCTCTTTATATCACTCCAAAGGTTCCCTTTATAGTTTGCTTGTGTTGGAATATTATTTTTGGTAATAATAAATTAAATTTATCATGGTTAGTCTGGGTCATGCATCTTTACCTCCTACAGATTTATGTCGATTAGATAACGAGGAAAACTCCCCAGGGGTGAAGGCCTTTACAGGCTGGGTGATAAAAGTATAAATTGTGTGCATATAAAGGGTGTTTTTTTAGAGGTATAGAACTTTAAATTGCAATAAAACAACGATGTATTATTCGACTGACATGAATTTTTTTAATCGAAAGATAATCTTGTGGCATTACATTTTAAATATGATTCCTGGCATATGACTGCCACGTCTGGCTCGGATGTAGTCCAATCTGGACGTCCTATTTTCGATGACTTTTTCCAACATTTGTGGCCGTATATCGGAAATAACACGGCGAATGTTGTCTTCCAAGTGGTCAAGCGTTTGTGACTTATCCGCATAGACCAATGACTTTACATAGCCCCACAAATAATAGTCTAGCGGTGTTAAATCACAAGATCTCGGAGGCCAATTCACAGGTCCAAAACGTGAAATTAGGCGGTCACCAAACGTGTCATTCAATAAATTGAT
Organism: Trichonephila clavipes; assembly: GCA_019973935.1. Lineage (NCBI taxonomy): Eukaryota > Metazoa > Arthropoda > Arachnida > Araneae > Nephilidae > Trichonephila > Trichonephila clavipes. The sequence continues at coordinate 248,035 of BMAU01020360.1, read as the reverse complement.
TGTGGCACGAGCTGTGTGACATGTTGCGCCGTCTTGTTGGAACCACAGCTCCTGGACATCATGATTGTTCAATTCAGGAATGAAAAAGCTAGTAATCATGGCTCTATACCGATCACCATTGACTGTAACGTTGTGGCCTTCATGGTTTTTGAAGAAGTACGGACCAATGATTCCACCAGCCCATAAAGCGCACCAAACAGTCAGTTTTTCTGGATGTAACGGTGTTTCGACATACACTTGAGGATTAGCTTCACTCCAAATGCGGCAGTTTTATTTGTTGACGTAGCCATTCAACCAGAAGTGCGCTTCATCCCTAAATAAAATTCGCTTATGAAAATCGGGAACAACGGTAATCTCGTTTTGGGCCCATTCGACGAATCTACGCCTTGCTTGATGATTGTTTTGATGAATTGCCAAACCAAACTGAGAATAAATCATTTGACAGCTGTTAAATCGGTCGCCATCTTGGAAAGTAATGCCAACTTAAACTTCTATACCTGGAAAAAAACACTCTTTATATGCTTTCTGAAATCCTATTTTAAAAATAAATAATCTATTTCTTATAAATCTTTTGTATTTTAGGTCATTATAAAAATAAGTATTAATTTTGGAATTTATATGTATACTTATATTTTATGTAATTATTATTGATTTTATTTTAAAAGAACTTGTTTTTAAATTTTTTGAGATTTTGATGTATTTGGAGGAATTTTGGGAACAAAAATTACATTCCCGGGATTTCCCGAACAATCCCGGGAAATCAGAAACCCTACCTGTTTACTTCATAGAAAGACGTTAATAAACACTCACTAACTGGCTTACTTAAACAACTCTGTGGTAAAGGTTTCCGTGGAAATAACAATAAAAATCAGATACGACGAATTTTATTTCAGCAAAAATTCCTCAAATACTATGAGAGGTAAAAATATCTGAAAACATAAGAGGTGAAAGGAGACTAGTGGATAAAAATCGTTTCTTAAAAGAAAAAAAAAGCCTGAGAAGAACTTCCATGCATCCAAGTAAACGAGTTTAAACTACTGAAAGTTTTATCTTTCAGTTATCCATTTCAACTCGAACTGAAATAAGTTTCAAATTCCACAAATCTGTTCAAATAAAAAGAGCTCTAAGGATTTCTTCCAAGATTACTTGCAAAAAGTATCTTCTAAAAGTATTTGACTTGAATATTTTTCTCAACCCTTTAAATTTCTAACATATAAATATCAGGAATTGCTAATACAATTTTTCGACTTATGTATATATATATGTAAGGGGTTTTAAGGGAAGGGTGTCTTGGAGTATCTATAGAAACTTTTGAAATTTAAAATTCATATCAGAAAGTTTATAAATCCAAGCTGAATATCTATATAAGTAACAGCGAACCTTTATAAATCGACGTGCCGTTTTTTTCTAAAGAAATGTTTAATGAGGAATAGAGAGGCGGGCCGTGTGTGCGTGCGTGCGTGTGCGTGCGTGTGCGTGCGTGCGTGTGCGTGCGTGCGTGCGTGCGTGCGTGTGTGCGTGCGTGTCAAATAATTTTTACATGTGATTATTGGGAAAATAATAGAACTAAATGCTAAAACAACACAAAACTCTTTTTTTAGTACGAAAAAATACCTTTTGTTCTGTATAGTTGTAGATGTTTTACTTATGTATGTGTAATTGAAATTAAAGTAAAAATATATGCGACTTCTGTTGTTGCAGATTGGATACTGGGGCGTAGATACCGCCGTATCAATGATATGGGGCCCCGACATGTAAAAGTACAAGATTGTAAAATTTATAAATAGACCATTCTATAAAGCTCCAATTTCTAAAAGGGGACCCGAAGGAATTTTGATACAGGGCCCACTCAGACGTGCTATGCCAGTGATTGGATGATAAGTAACTTATATTAGGATTGTAAGATGTTACCTTTAATAGAATGTATGCTGAATTGGAGTCATCTGCCAAATGGTTTCCATGGAATTAATTATTTTTGCTGTGGTTCACCTTTTGAACAAGAGGATTTGTGATTTGCTTCAAAATGCCGTTTTACAGACGCACACCACAATTCCAGAACATAAAATACACACCGCTTTTTCACCTTTACTAATGATGCAATATTACTAGATTCACTAAATTTGAAAACCTCTGTTGTACTTACTATCTTGCACTTTCCTTTTGTTGCTGAATTAGCCCTGTTTAATAACACAAATCATCTTTAAAATACAGTTGTATCAATGAAATTGATTAGGCTATGCGTAGAAAAACTTTGCATCAGAAGCAATTGCAGTCAGTTCACGACGTAACTAAGACAAGACAATTACAAACGAGGGTGCTCCCCGCCACCCCGTGACCGATCACTCGCGTTTGTTCGTAATACTTCACAGTGAACTTGGTTACTTTGAAATAAAATGCAAACCATTCTGATCACTGGTGTGCCTAAAATATTGTGTCGTGTGTCATCAATGGCACGCGGGCCATTGGTTCGCCATCCCTGATCTATATGTACATATAGGAGAAAAACGACTTAGTAACTCATCACGAAATCTTCGGAACTATTAGATCTACAGACTTGAAACGTGGTAATCATGGGGGTTTTTTTTGTTGAGTAGAGATCCACTAAAAAAAGGCTTAATGGAAATCACCTTCCAAGGGGATTGCGAGGGTGTTATAAATAAAATGTACCGTTTTTCAACTATTAGACCTACATGCTTTTGAAATTTAGCTAGAATGTTTTGTTGAGTAGAGATCTGCTAAATGAAAGATTTTGCGAAATTCTATTCCTAGAGAAGGTTACTGGGACATCTATATATAAATATTCCTGTTTTTTATCTAATAGACCTACAGACTTAAAATTTAAAAAAAAAACCTCTTTCTTTTTTTGTTGAGTAGAGATCTACTAAGAATGGAGTTTTACAGAAGTTGACTTAAAAGGAAGGTTGGGGGAGAAGGTTAGAGGAGCCAAATAGATCAGAAGAATTCTCAATTTTTGTTTATTAAACCTGTAATACGGAAATTTGTGATTAGCATGTTTCTTTTACTTAATAGTGATCCGCTACGAACAGGTATTGCGAAAATCGTCTCCCAAGGGGTGTTGCGGGCCCGTTATAAACAAAAATTCCCTTTTTTGAACTATAAGACCTACAGACCTGAAATTTGACGAGTATATTTGTTTTGATTTGACAACAGCATTTTTTTTTATGTGTAAAGTGTATTGTAATGCCAATTTAATATTAGTATTCCGATAAAAAATGGTTTTTTGTCAATCAACTCTGGAGGGGTTTCGAGGGTGTAAAAGATAATTATACTTCTGTTTTTGGAAATCTAAGTCCTGTGCCTCTAAATTCAAGAGGCGAGGGCTAAGCGGAATACATTGATGACCACCCAAAATGTAACACCATGAAGAAAACACTCAAACCGCTGAAATTTTCACCTAAGTATGATGTTTTGGGATACGAAAATGAGCATTTCAGCACAGACGCACGGCCATGGTCTCGTATAGCGCCTCCAAAAACTCATCATAAAGAACGAGCAGATTAATAATGGAATTGACTTCTCGCTTAGTTGTTTTGTATTAACAGTTGCAATATGCCTTGAAGTAATGCCTCATCTTGAATATGAGAGTCATTTGAGCTCACTTCTGAGTTCTTGATATGGAGAATTTCTGCCCAACGGGATGTCTGTGACGTTGTTAGTACCGTGTTTACTAGACATGAACTGAATTATCAAATTGATGTATGTCATGTGACCAAGAGTTCACATATAGAGCACCAGTAAAATATGCAAATAAAACTTCAATTTTTTTTCTGTACTCTTTCGTACGAGGATGAGTCGGAAAGTAAGTTTTCCCTGTCGAGTGTGGTCAAAATTGTGTATGAAAGTCAAAACATAGAATGAGACATTAAAGATAAAACATAACTTTATTTTTTCACATAAGTACCAAGTACATTGAGATATTTGCTGTACCGCTTGATAAGCTTCAAGAAGTCCTCCATGAAAAAATCAAGGATTTGCATAAAGAAGAAGCGTTTAACGGCTTGTTTGACTTCAGCATTGCTTCCAAAGCACCTTCCGGCGGAATTCTTCTTCAAAGCCGGAAACAAGTAGAAGTGACTTGGTGCGAGGTCAAAACTGTATAGCGGATGGTGTAGACGCTCTGAACCAAGAGTTGCAATATGGTTTTGCGTTGCCATCGCCCAGTGTGATCTCGCATTGTCATCCAACAACAGAACGCCAGATCTGAGAAGTCCTGGTCACTTTTTCTGAATTGCCTCTTTCGATTTCAACAGGGTGTCACAGTACCGGGTAGCATTGATGGTACCAGCCTCCAAAAATTCCATCAACAAAACTCCTTGGGCATCTCAGAAAGCTGTGAGGTGCACTTTACCTGCAGAGGGAGTTGTTTTGAACTTCTTTCGGATAGGTGATGATGGATTTATCCGCTCCATTGATATGATCTTCATTTCGGGAATGAAATAGTGTACCTAAGGTTCATTACTCGTCACAATCCAAAGCAGAAAGTCATTGCCATCCTCATGGTAAGGCACGAGATGTTCCGAGAAGACTGGGTCAGTTGTCAGGGCACCTATCGAGAGCAAACACTTTCCTGCATTCATGAATGCCGTTGAAGATCTTTTGAGGAAGGTCGATGACATGATTAAAGCAAACTGGCGTACCACCATCGATTGAGTAGCGGAAGAATTTGTAATCGGACAAGAGAGCTCAGCAGATGCAAAGCCCTGAATTTTTCCTGGAGGGCTTTTTGGAGCTTATCAAGCGGTATGACAAATGTTTCAATGTACTTGGTAGAAAAATAAAGTTATACCTTATCCTTAATGTCTCATTCTATGTTTTGACTTTCATACACAACTCTTCTCACTGTCGACAGGGGAAACTTACTTTCCGACTCATCCCCGTGTATGTTCTTTTTTGCTGTATTCTTAGTTTTTTTTGTATTTTTTTATTATAGTGCTTCAAAATCTTGTAGAGAGTCATGTATAACTAAGTATTTTCATGTAAAACTTCGCAATTCCAAGGACTTAATTCTTTTAACAGCATATCCATTCAATTTTTTTTATTTATACTTTAAATTTCAATGACTAATTAATGATTTCAGCGCGGACACCAGTTATTTTATTCTTTACAAAACATAGGAAAAAATTGTAAAAGGTGAATATATACAACAAATGCTGATTTACGTAACAAAATCCCTCATCCTTAATTAATTTAATACATGTATGGTGAAAATAAATTAAAAATTTCATTTGTTCTTGTAAAAATATTTATCTAATAATTTGAAAAAGATTGACTATATATTGCTTATAATACTTAAATACATAAAATCATTTATGTTAAGTTTAGCTTTAGGTCTTTAAGAATTCAAAATATTTTTTTTTAAGAAAAGCGTTTTAGAAATACTTATTTTCTTAGGAGTATACTTCAGTTCAAAAAATTACTAAAGCATGTAATTATTTACAGTTTTCTGTTTCCAAACTTTTAAATACATTTTTAAAAACTAAACATTCTTTTTCGAAAATTATGTAGCTTGGGCAAATATTAAAAACTTTGAAGCAACATTTTTCAAAAACAGAATGAAAGGATTCTTGAAGAAATATAATGTTATCATTATAACTGAAGTCCAATAACAAGAAAGTTGTGCCTTTGACAGTTATTAAATATCTATACATTGCTTTTATGATAGAAAAAAAACTTTACCTCTAAATAAAAATATTGAAAGTTATTTTAATGAATAAATCTTCATAACTATTTGTTTTTAAAATAAATTGGTATAGAAAAATTAAATTATGTAAACATCACATTTTACGTAACTTTTTTATATGTAGGATCACAAAATAACTCCTTTATTTTATTTTATTTTTATTTATTTTTATATTGCTTAAAAGGACTTGAGTTTTTGATTTTTTTATCCTACATAAACATTTAATCTGTGAATCAAAAAGATCATAATGATTTAGTCAGAAAGATTTAATTTCTATGAATTTTTTCCAGTACTAACTTATATGAAACAAAATGAGAATTGAAAAGAAAGAAAATTCTAATCCAAAAAGGCTGTTGTTTTTCTCCCTTATTTTTAAAAATGGAATTTACGTGAATAAGTATTTAACATAATTTTCTAAAAAGTTATACAGACAAACCTTAATGCTAGTTTCCTAAATAATATCACTTTTAAACTGTTATGAAAAAGAATAAAGGATTTTTTTTATATATAAATGATTAATTCTAATACTAAATACAATTTTCTTAAAAGAGGATTATTTTTTGTTTTGTAAACTTTTTTCTTTGTTTCGACAACCATTTCCTTCACACATTATTTTTTAATAATTTCTGTAGCAGGCATTTTTGAAATATAGTCCTGAATGATTTTTACGAACTAGTTTAATATTGCGATTGCATAATTAAAAATGAAATAATCAGTAACGTAGAAAGCATATCTCAACAAAACAAATTCAAAACAAAGGAAAACTAAAAGTACAAATGACACACACAAAAATCGAGAAAATTATTCCTAGAAACTTAAATTAAAATCGTTTGGTAGAACTTTTTAAGAAATTCCATTCAGCTTTTAATCGTGTATCAATATACGCACTTTTAACTCGAATTCTTCATCTAATGTTATTTGATCCCTCAAAATAAACTCATAACTTCTTAAAATTGAATTCATTACTTTTTAATTAGACCTTTTGGTTGACTTTTATTAAGAGTTGTTTTTCTTCAATTCCTACTATTATAGCTCACACTATCTCTATATTTATTTATTTATTTTTCTTGGTGGAATTTTCAATCGTTAATAAAATACATTTTAAAGCGCTCAAATGAACTTAAATTTTATAAACATGATTATTTTGGATGACAATACAATAATTTAAATATAATTAATAAAAATTAATTGATTCAAATTAATTATTTAATGAATTACAAAACCAGCCACGTTGGCATCATTTTTGGCGACATAACGACTCTTTTTGGCGACTTGAGTCAAAACTTGAAAATAATTTTTTCTCACGTTTTATAGCATTCAGATGAACTGAAATTTTATGTACACAATTTTTTTGGATAACAATACGATACTTTGATGATAATTAATAAAAATTAATGACAATTTAAATTTTTCTTTGTTGATCTAAGTAGGAATTGACTTTAAATTTTTTTTTACATTACTTTTTTTTTGTTTTTAATTTGAACAAAATATTACGTTGAAAAGCTTTTCACAAATCCTGTCATAGTCTTTAATGAACGTTTTGAGAGTAGAATAAAATAGCATCGTATATTATAAAGCCCTTTTTATAACATTACTCAGAATCTGACCAATCAATGTATTAATCACTTGCGCACCATGTAACCACAAGTGGACATATGCTAGTACCCCATGAAGTTACTATTGTAACTTCTTGGGAATACATGGCTTATTTAGGTTAACAATCACTGTAACCAACACAGAAAACATTATAAGGCAGATTTTCTTTTATTTGAATTATATAAAATTACAAAAGTCTGGGTTGCAAAAATTTGGAAAAAAAAAATAGGAAAATTAAAATTACAAATTTGTGTGTAATTGCTCGAAATGATCCTTGGAACAAAAACTTTTCCACGTGCGTTACACAAGTGTATTGTTATTTGTTTCCATTTCTTCATCTTCTTCATCACAAATAGACAAATCCAAGTCAGTGTCACTGTCGTATCCAACGGTTTTCGGCAAATATTCTCGTTCAATATCACATAAACGACGATGACATATTGGCAAGAAAAAGTAAACAACAAAAATAGCTATGCAAACTTAAGAAAGCAATACGAACAAACTTGCACCTTAGCGTCAAAAAGAAAAATGAAATGTGTATCGTAACGCCAAGGTCAGTATTCCCAGAAATCCTTAGAAAGCGCTGTCTCGTACGCGAAGGGTTAAGATCCAGGAATAATAAAATAATAAAGAGGAAGGAAAGTTCTAGAAACTTCCGTTTATAGAAATAATATATAAACTAAGATCTTTGGAATGAAGGAGAAGAGGGCTTTTGTGTGTCTATTACAAGCTGCTATGGAACAAAATGTTTTGCTCCTTTTATGTAAGACTTATTTTTATGTTGTATGGTAAAGAATCTTAAATAAATTCAGTTTTGTAATAATGATGACTTTAAATCACTATGCTCAAAGTGATTTTCAACGAATTAAATACGTTTCAAAGTAAAATGTTACACCATATACGTAGTTTATACCATGTATTTGATGCTTATAATATACATATTCTTCTCAGTTAATGAAAGCTTCCTGCAAGTCAAAATTTCGTAAGTGTGGTGTTTATAAACGTATGCAACAAAAATAAGTAACATTTATTGCGAAATAAAATATTATTTCTTCAGATAATATTTATTGAAATTTAACATACATATATTTGGAACAATGCGTACTACATATAAATTATCACCTTGCAAAGTTATTTTAAATTTGCTCAATGTTTTTGATCACGGTAATATATCAGTAGATTTTATTACATTTCACTAAAAACAACTTTTATTATTTCAATAGAAATAAAGTTTATAAAACTTCAATTAAACTATTATTTATGAAATAATAATTTCAGATATCGAAAAAGCAGTGACAACGTATTATCACATATACCGTAAAATCTAGTGTTTAACTCGCAATTACTCTTTCAAGCATCATTTTTTTTTAATTTTTAGGTATATTCGCCGAAAAACACGCACCCTCTTTTTTACAGATACCTGAATTGTACATCTGTAATGCTCTTAAGTTTTCAACACTTATTCGAGGTATTCCAACAGATTCTTAAACAAATAGTATACTTCTAGAAGTTCAAAAGGTATGCCATTTTTTTAAAATAAACAGTGTTTCAATAATGTGTAGAAGTCAATTTTTTCATACTCATTTCTTTATTTACTTTTAAATTTTTTTATACCCGGCATATAACGCGCCCCCGTAAATTTCGATCTTATTTTTTGAGTTGAAAGTGCGCGTTATAAGATGGATTTTACGGTACTTTATTTAAAATAATTGCAATGTTTTGATATAGAGAAAATGTTTTTTTATACAAAGCAGTTTTTACAAGAATAATTAATCAGATATATTTATTAAGTTAAAAATATATAATTAAAATAAGTATGTTGTGCAAAATTCGCGCACAGAGAGCGAGAACTACAGAGAAAAGATCAAAGATATTTTTTTTTTGCTATAAGAAAGCTTCTTACATAAATTTAATTAAATATTTTTAAATACAGTTTGTGCTTTAAAACCTTAATACTTTTAAAAACATAAGGTAGTTGCAAAAAAAAGACCTTTATAAATAATTCCTGAATTCCTCCTTAAAAATTTTAATCAATAAACTTAGCATCAAAGCTCTATTTCTTACATAAAAGTGCATTTTCTTTTTGTGAAGAGTTTATTTAATGAACTATATAAGCAACCAATGTGCTATACATATGCATTAATTAGAAATATTTTCTTAATACCTAAGATGTCTTTTTGAAAATGAGAAAGTACTAATGCGGAAAATTTAAAATCCGTTACACATCATATTAATGAAATATAATAAAGTGAAAAAATATAGAATTAAAAATAGCTATTTCACATTATTTCAATTAGTTTTTGTGTGGGTTGGCGCCGTAATTTCCATCAGGATGCTTAAGGCTACACAGTACGCTAAACATTTCATATTTAACGAAAAAAAAATTTTATTCTGTTTCTTGCAGCGCATATTATTTAGAAGATTGCGACCAAATTTCAAATGTGTTAACAAGATACTTTTCAAGATATTTCAAGCTTTCAGAGCTATGGTTTTGATTCCGGTTTCATTTTAAAGCACTTTTCCACTTTTAAATTGAACTAATTAAAAATATTTTTGAGCTTTTAGCGTGAAATGGTTATTAATTCTAATTTTCATTACTAAAATCATTTCTGATTTATTATGTTTTGAGTTTTCTGAGCTCTCATAAATAATTAATTAAGTTTAATTTCATGGTCAATTTTTGCTTTAAAAATAGTTTATATAACTTAAAAGCTTTATCATTAATTTTTCCTGTAGAGAAAATGCCATGGCCAAAGCGTTCTCAAGTTGTTGTGTGAAGCAATATTTCGAAGAGATGGAATACTACTGAAAATGATACATCTAAAAATCAGTCGTCAGTTGTTATTGCAATTAGACTTCCGAATACAAGTATTTTGAATTCAAATGTTTCAGATATAACTTAATATTTCCTTTAAGTACCAACTACGTTATACACTCAGGAACATTGAAAATAGCGACCCAAGAAGGAAGCTAAGTACAATCGCGAAACTTTGCAAATAAGTACAGCGTAATGTGATATGCAAATGATCCAAGTTTTGTGCCAATACGCATGCTCATACACGCCGAGGTGGCGCTACAATCAGGAAGAGGGTGCTATATAAGCCAGAGCAAATTCGAAGATTCATAAACGTGATGATTGCCCGCAGATTGTAGGAAGACTTTGGTAAGCGAAACATGCCAGGTAAACGTGCTAGAAGGCATTTCTCACAGTTAAGCGAGTTTGAGAGAGGCCTGATCATCGGGATGAAAACTGCAGGCTGGCCGACGCGTCGTGTTGCTGGCCAGGTGGATCGTTCGGAGTGTGCCGTTAGAAATTGTTGGGAGCAGTGGACACGAGAAGGTACCCACGCGCAGAAAACCGGGTCTGGAGCGACCAGGAAGACCACAAGGAGAGAGGATCGAAGGATCGTGCGGCAAGCACTTGTGGACCCCACAATGACTCGTTCAACAATACGAGCAGACGTAGGCGTAGCAATTGTTCCTCAAACAATTTCCAGACACCTTGCAGAAGCAAATCTTAAATCCAAGCGCCTTTCCGTGCACTCCCTTTAACACCGGAACATCGGCAACTGCGTTTACAGTGGTGCCAAGCCAGATCAATGTGGAATGTCACAGATTGGCAAAAGGTTGTGTTTAGTGATGAATCCCGGTTTGTTTTGGGGACAGATGATAACCGTGTGGAAGCGCCCTGGTGAGCGGTACAATTCCCCCCCACACTGTTCTACGTCACACTGCCCGCACTGCTGGTGTAATGGTCTGGAGAGCCATAGCCTATGATAGCCGGTCCACTTTAATTGTGATGCGTGGAACCTTAACGGGCCAACGTTACGTTGATGATATTCTTCGACCCCATGTAGGATCTTTCCTAAATGGTCTCCCAGAGGCAATTTTCCAGCAAGATAATGCTCGTCCGCATACAGCAAGAGTTGCTCGAGACTTCCTACGTCATTTTCAGACTCTTCCATGGCCGGCCCGCTTCCCCGATTTGTCCCCTGTAGAGCCCGTGTGGGATCAGCTAAAACGGCAAATGCCACCGTGTCTCACTATGTACATAATTTAGAGTTGGCTGTTCAAGATCTGTGGGCCCCTCTGCCTCAGGACAACATAAGGTGTCTAAACAACTCAATGCCGGACCGTGTGGTGGCATGTATTGCAGCTGGAGGTGGTCCAACGTGCTATTGAAGTTGCCCAGTATTTGTGTCGTAGCACACCCTGTATTCGTTTGATTGTCTTGTTTTTGAGATCAAGTGAATCTCTCATCTGTGTCATTATGTGTATTAAATTTCATTTCAATCCAATGTTTTTTTCTTGGGTCGCTATTTTCAATGTTCCTGAGTGTACTAAGCATGTTGTAGTACCATATTTTAGTATTTTAGAGACAAGAGCTAAAACTCCCTAAACTGCCCCAATTTAAAACTGAAAAAAATTAAATTTTATTAACAAACCTGGCTATTCTTAGATTAAGTTAGTATCATTATTATTTTGTACAAAAATGCTTTGTGTTTCAAAACTTTTTTGACAATATTAGGTTAAGATTAAGTTGGATAAACTGTCGTCTTAACAAATGCTATCAATATTATGCAAAAATGTACTTTGAATTAAAAATATTATTTTATATATTTTATGTATAAAAATATATTTAATTAAAATAGGGTTTTAATGCAGAACATACATTGGAAAATAACATTTTTAAAAAATTAGAGCTTTACGGGCATTATAAGTTTTTGTTTTATGACTTAACAAACTTTAAATGCGTTTTTCTCAGACTTTCAATTTTGAAGGTATAAGTGTTTTCTAATCACTAAGACTTTTTTTCTGTTCAAGATAAAGCCTTGAAATTTTCTGTATATACTCCCAAACGTGTTTTCTATAAAAGTTAGCATGAATTTAGGGATGAGCTCTCTAGTTATTTTTCTAAGAAATGCTAAAGTTGATATTTTAAGAAACTTCGTGTTTTTTCCAGGTTTTTCTAGAAAAATAATTATTAAAAATCAATAGGGGAATAGATTTTCAAATCCATGCTAACGTTTGTTTGCAATAACCTAAGAAACATAAATAACTTAAAATGACTAAAACATTTTAAAAAATTGAATATTTTATAGAAGTCTGAAAAAACTTCTAAAATTCTTCCTTTTTTTAAATTGTAAAATAATAGCTGGTCAAACTGACTTTTTACTTACAGTATCAGCTTAATAATATTTTCTAAATATAAAACAAAAATTATTTTTACTGTAACTACCTCCAAAAAGTTTTTTTCAAAAAGGGTACTGTGTAGCCTTAAACGTGCAATAATTCTTTTTAACGCTTTTGCTTTGTCTTCATACTTTTGTATTGTTATATAATTTACGTTCTTTGAAGATATTAAAGAAGTGGAATGCTTGCAAAAAAAGTAACGTATATTGCATAAAAACAAACTATACGCTTTTAAAATTTTATATAACATAAAAACAATTATTTAAAGCATATTACAAGATATTGTTAAGTTTCTAGTAAAATGCTTTTCATGTTGCTTTATTTTCGTGTTTTTTATCATCACCAGTGGCGCACACAGTAATTTTTCAAGGAAGGGGGTCCGGAGTCGAAAGTTCACCATTCTTGTATCAAGCTCCTTTTGCTTTTTTCGGTTTTCGGGAACAAAACACAGTAAAAAACTAATTATTGAATAAATAATTAGCATTAATTAATAAAATTAATCATTAATAACAAATATTTAATTAAATTTTACGTACTATATACTTAGAATTATAATCAATCGGAAAAATATCAAGGGCTTTGGGGGGGTCCGGACTCCTAGCCCCCCTTTGTGTGCACCACTGATCATCACCCATGATAAAAACTAAAAATCATAATATTTGTAACTGTACAATCGTTATATTATATAAATATTTACTTACAATAATGTCAACAAAAGTTTGAAACGATAAAAATACGTTCGTGTCACACCGTAGTCAAGAAGAGATACAGATAAACTGCTTCGGATAGCGGGAAGCCTAACGTAGCGTGCAATTTCCGGGAACTCCATAATTCAAATAAAAGAGCGTTAAACCGAAACAGCGCTAAACGAAACAGCGTTAAACGTAGTGTTAATGTTATTTGTATTTGTTTCATTAATATTACTTTTTTGAGTATAAGTTAAAAATTGTGAAATTGTATTTTTTTTCTCAGAAATTAAAAATTTCTGGATATTTAAAATATGGTTTAATACAGGAAATAGGCCTGAGATATATTCTTCAATGTTTATTAAATTCATTTAATTTTATTAATTATAATTCTCAAATTATATAAAAAGAACTATTTATCAGAAATTAAATGTAGTATAAGGTTTTCATAGCTCAGAAAAATAGCAACAGCATCTAAATATGTATTAGAATTTATTTCAAGTATCATTAATATCAATATAAGTAAGATTTTTTTATTTTTCATAATCTTTATAAAACTCATTTTAAAGAAAAATAATGATCGATGTAATTAATAGTTTTTTCAATAATTATATGCATTTTAAATGACAACAACTTAACGTGTATTTTATGAATTATAAAAGCGTGTTAAAAACATATTTTGTTAAGCTATTATTAAGTTAATGAGAAATGCGTTACTTGATATTGTATATATTGAATTATAAAGTTGCAAAAAATTTAGATAAATGTATTGATTTAGCTTTAAATTTTGGAAAACACAATTGTTACTGTGTCATAATTTAAGCATTGTTTTTAAATCATAAACTTCATTTGATTTTGATAAACAACTTTATACTGATGAAAAAAATATTCTTGTGCCCAAAGAGGAAATAAAAAGGTTAAATCATATCAAATTAAAGCATCGCAATATGTAGTTGATTCAGCTTCGGAACCATCTATTATTGCAGACTCAACCTACTGCAGCCTTCCTATTTAAACGATCCATCTTATCTTCCTTGGGTATTCTAAATCACTCTCCTCCTTACTGCCATTTGTAGAAGAATAAAAATAATGGAATATTTCTGAAGCACTTAGAAAGTGTGTAATTAACTGTTAACCGTCTTTTGTGAGGTGCGAAATACAAATTCTGTACGTGACAGGAAAGATTATTTTCACTTTAAGAATAAAAATAAAAATACTTGTAACCGATTCTTTCCTCCAAAAATAACTGCAGTTTCTAAAGACAGTGCTTCCAAAAATATTTTTCTTCAAGTAACCCTGAAGATACACATTAATTATTGCGGGGAACCCTTTCGTAACATTGCAAAAAATTTATATCCAGTTAAGAAATAAACACAAATGATTAAATTAATTTTTAGTGACTAAACAAAATTATATTAATGTATCGTGGAATGCTAACATTAAAAATCCATATTTTTAAAAGAATTATTTATTATTTTACTAGAAATAATTGAAGAATTTATTGAACTTAATATTTATCGAATTTTTTAAATGGTTCTTTATTCTTACTTCAAATATTTACAAGAAAAATAAAAGTAGAAAATGTTACCGAAGTACATTCAAATGCAGAAAAAAAAAACTGTAACTCAAATTTATATGTATCATTAATTTTAATAGGGCATTAAAATTTATTTTTCTTATCATACTCGTTAGATTTTATTTACTTGAAACATTAAAAAGTATGTTCTATGCACAAATCTTCTTTTTTATAATCAATAATTCAAAGTAATTTTGGTGTATGACCTTCTTGAAATAATTTGATATTCTTAAAATATGAATTATCAACCATTTTTAAAATTGTCTGTGTTATTCCTTAATTTTAATGATTATTTATAATTTTGTATAAGTCATTTGAGTTATTAAAAGCTCAGAAAACGGAATGACGACTGACAAGTCAAACAATTGTTATAAAGGACATCGAATATTGCTAAAAGTCATTTGTTAGGCCAATTATTGCTTTTGTTATATAAAGTGCCATCTGTTGGTCATTTATTATACTTTTCAGGTTTCAATAAGACCTCATGTCATTTCACGCTGTGTGTTAATTTTTGCATCTCTCCAGTAGCGTAAAGAAGAACATTTGGGCCCCCCTGCAAAATCAGGTTTGGGCCCCGTAGCTTGGCGGTTGCGGGGTGTACGTTACGCCACTGTATCTGTCCCTACATTATTCCATGGATTATTTAATTTTTACATGTTAACAGACTTTTGGGTCACTTGGTACATAATTTCTTCTTTCCTTGTTGATATTTTAAAATATACATTTAAATTAAGATTTTTAAAATACATTACACTTTGCGTTGATTTTTCTTTACAAAAATGTCACAAAAAGCATAAATTATCTCTAGTATTTATATACAAGGTGTATCAGTACATCGGTTACAAATTTTCAGGACAGATAGAGTACATCTAGACAATAAGAAATCACATAGGAACCCATAGTCGGAAAGGCTTTACTGATGCAGTAATGACGACACAAAACACATGAAAGCTAGAACAAGAATAAGAGGAGAAAACATGTTTATTATTCTTAGCAAAGAAAAATTCTTGGGAAGTCTTTGGCTAGTGCACGTGATAGATGGCGCTACGTAAACCGCAGCATCAGGGGACGGTGCATGCTGACCACGGTTTTTACTGCCATGCTCGCTATCAAGCTTCATTTCACCTACAGACAAAGGAGTAGTTGGATGGAACTAACATTCAGCCCGTTGATATGCATCTGGCATCAGGAATCGCTGATTCACAATGGATGAGCCACACAGTGGTTGTCCACCTAACGTTACCCCGGGAGGCAAACCCCTAGCCACGCCTTCTTTGCACGCTTGCGCCAGAGTTTGTCCGACAGCAGATTCCTCACCTTGGACACACAGGAATGTAAACGAAGAGTAAGAAAGCCAAACAACGAGGAGATTGTGCTAGATCTAGTACAAAACAATCCTGATAACAGTATGCGAGCTATCGCCAGTCATTTCGGGATTTCCCATATGACTGTCAGGTGGATCTTACATACCAACGACCTGCACCCTTATACCCCGACATGCATCCTTATTGTCCTTTTCATGTTCTTTCTTCTTAATTTTTCTCTGTACTAAGGATAATAAACATATTTTCTCCTCTCATTCATGTCCTGTCTTTCTTGTGTTTTGTGTCGTCACGACCGACCATGTATTCCTATATGTTTTCCCATTGCAACGGGTTACTCTATCTGTCTTGAAAGTTTGTTACCACTGTACTGATACACCTTGTACAAAAACTAAAATTCATCATACTAAAAAGAGAATGATGTTATCTAAAAATAGTACAAAACGATGACATAAATCATCTCTGAAACTGTGACAAATCGATGAAATAAACTACATTTCCGAGTTTCTATACAGCAAGGTCCAATCATCTGACAGTAGCACGACATTTTTCTAACCCGAAGCAAATTACATTTTACCACAAAGGCTATGTTTTCTTAATTTTCATAATAAGTTCCTTGTAAAAACTGTCCACACAGTGTTTCTATCAAATACCACCGTTCCATGGAGGACTCTGGAAAATGGGACTTCTGTTAATTAAAGTTACTGTTGTGTCATAATTTACACTCCAGGAAAGCGTTTCCGATCATGCATTCTTACGTGATTTTCAGTCGTTTAGGTTTGATCTATCTGTTCTGAAATTTTGTAACCGCTGCACTGATACACCCTGTATACATTTTTTTTTCAACCTTTTATCATCCAAAGCTTTGTTTACACTTATAAGCATACTTCTTAAAGATTCTGTTAGAAACAAACCATGTTCTTTCAATTAAATAAATGTATTCATAATTAATAAAATTCGTTGAACTAATTACTTTGTTTTATTGACATTTTTACTTTGTGTAACTCATATAATTTCGAATTTACCATGCCACTTATTGATATATATAGTCCCTTCTCTCGCATTCAATAAAACTCTTCCAACTCTTAAATAATATTAACAGGAACATTAAGCAATACATTGCTGATTTGATATTCATTCAGTTACCTAAAATTGTGTTCAATATCAGCTTTATTGTTACAAATAACTTACTTTAAATCATCTTGATTGTCTTTTACAATCATATCAAGTGTTAATTGAGCTTTTATTTCATTGAGGAATATTATTTATACAAGTTGTTCTAAATTGGAGAACTTATAAAAAAAGATTTAAGAATATCAATAAGCGATTCTTGATTCTGTTTACAATGTACATTCTAACTGATTTTTCCCAAGGAGTAGCTGTTGTAGTCCATGTGTCCAGTTACTTTGACCAAACTATACACTCTTACGATTACTGGTAATGCACTCGGTTATAACCTAAAAATAGAATTTTAAATTTCAATACAATGAAATAATTTTCTGAAAGTATTATGTGTGGATACAGGCAATTTATTTGATTACATTCAGAGTCGATGCTCACTCAATATGTTTTTTCTATTATTATCTTAGGCCATATTTATTGTTGATACTTAATGTTTGGTGTATCAACTTTTCTACTTTTATACAACCCATAAGAAGGACTTCAAGCACTTGAAATATTTAATTGACATTAGATTCCCCTCGAATATCAATTATTAGATTTTTGAAACACATGCAACAAATACAAAGGCTATAATTATTAAATTGTTATTATTTTTTTAAGAAATTTGAACGTGTTCCTTCAAAAATGTTTTCCATGAATACTCATTTCAGAAATGGATAGACAACAAATCAAAGACATATATGATAAGTGAAAAAATTTGTTGTGAAGGGAGAATAAAAAAGCTTCAGAAGTTATTGATTTTAATATGCGTAATCAGAAAAAATAATAGAGCGAGATCTCGTAATATTGTGCAGCTGTTAATTCATCACAATGCATTGCCTGAAGTAAAAATTGTGAATGAAAGCAGAAAGTGAAGGTATACAGTGGCGTACACAAGAAGGGGGGACCCCGGGTTCGGCCCCCGCAAAGCCCTTGATTTTTTTTCTCGATTGATTATAGTCCTATGTATACAGTACAAAAAATTTAATCAATGGTTTGTTATTAATAATTAATTTTATTAATTAATGCTAAATATGTATTCAATAATTAATTTTTTACTGTCTTTTGTTCCCGAAAGTCGACAAAATCAAAGGAATATATTTGGCGGCGTATTGGCGCATGATACGAGAATAATGGACTTTCTCTCGACCCTAGACCCCCCTCCTTGAAAAATTTCTGTGTGCGCTACTGAAGGTACTATATGAAAGTATACAGATTACCAAGTTGAAAAATTCCCAATCGTTGTATTGAAAATCGTTTGATAGTTTGATGATAATGTTTTGAAGAGAGAGATTTTTTTTATCGCATGGGAAGAATGAAATGCACTGTACCTTCAAGTTTTACACTGAACTTCGCTTCAATGAAGTAGCCTATTATAGACAGTGAAATATATTCTAGAGGCGCTTCTAGATATATCTCTTCCCAAATAGTCACAAAAAATTTTCTAGATTTATCTCAAAGCATCGAATTATGCACCAAATTTGACGACATTTGGCCAAGAATACCCCTACCTATTTAGTATTATTAACAGGATGTGGAATTATTTTTTGATAGAATTATATTTTTACTACAAATAAGAATACAGTGATACTACGAACTTACGCGATAGGTGGCACTGAGTGATAACCGTGTAAGTCAAATTCGCACAAGTTAGGGTTTAATTTAGCATATAAATTATTTTTGGTTGGGGCCGGAGACGAAAGAAAATAATAATTTATAAAAAAAAATGTTTAATAAAATCTTAGATAACACAAATGGAAAATCGTAAACCTAAGTTATTACAACGTAGAAGGCTTCATAAAATCTAACAAAGTTGTTTGCCGGTCTCAAAGACTTTTTTTCTCTACCAAAATTTCCTCGTAGCGTGCAAGAAATTTCTTTATTCCTTGTTTAGTTGAAAAAATACGCTCATTGTTGGAATCTGCATTTTCGGAAATTTTTAACCCTTTTTCGAATAAACTTCTGTCGAATTCCCAACTAACATTTGATCATCTGATTGAAGGTTTAAAAACTCAAGTTTTTCAATGTCTTGCTAAGCTCGTGCATTTCTATGAGCTCAGCAATTGCCAGCTCCGGCACAAGAGATCGACAACTTTTCAATTCCAATACCAATTTCATCTGGATCTCCCACTGATTCCGTCTAAATTTCAGTGATGGGGAAAAAGAAGAGATTTGAAAATCACGTAAATCGGGCTCGCGTAAGTAGAAGTATTACTGTGTGTGTGTGTGTGAGTATATAAAATAAAATTATTCATTCGCGAACCAGTAGCGCACCCAGGAATTTTTCAAGGCGGGGGGGAGGGTCCGGCGTCGAAAGTTCACCATTCTTGTATCATGCTCCTTTTGATTTTGTCGATTTTCGGGAACAAAACACAGTAAAAAACTAATTTTTGAATAAATAATTAGCATTAATTAATAAAATTAATCATTAATAACAAGTAATTAATTAAATTTTACATACTATATCCTTAGAATTATAATCAATCGGGAAAAAATCAAGGTCTTTAGGGGGTCCGGACCCCAGGACCCCCCCTTTGTGTGCACCACTGATTCGAACTGAACCAAAAACCGTAATTTTTGGTGGAACAAAAACCGGAGCCGAACCGATATAATTCTGTAGTTGTACCGGAACGAAAAAGTTTATGGTTCGAAGCCTTGGTCCAAACTTTACGTAATAGTACTTTTTGTAAAGTAATATTTTTAGAGTACATTTATAAAGTATGTTCCCATTTTAAAAATAAACAGTATTAATATCCTGACAACTAAAATACTAAAATGGAAAAACAACACAGCATATATAGTATAATATCCAATTTATTTTTAGTTAATTAAAAATATGCTGAAGTAAAACACATTAAAAATGAAATTCAAATATTTTATTTAAACCGAATTCTAACTTTTTCACAATTATTAAAAGAATCATAAATGAGTAATGTAAGGTATAAAATAAATTCAGATTTGTGCGCTTTGACGTATACAAACCTCTATTTTACAAAGATACCACACAAATTTTATCGAATGTACTAAAGATGTTAAGTTGAAACAAACTATTAAAGGAAATTTTCCTTTCAAATCTTGTTGTTGTTGTTGTTTATGCCCTCTTGATCGACAGTAACATCAGATCAAGGTCTACGAAATTCATCGTGGAATTTCAAATCTTAATATTAATAAATACTTTACGTTTTTACAGCTACGCTCATTTACACTAATTCATGATGAATGTAATAGATACATATTAAGAGCGGAATATCATTTATTCTAATAATTCAATAATCGCCTATGAGCCGAAAATTCTATTGATGGTTTGAAATTGAGCATTAGATAATTGGATTGTTGAAATTCGAGCAAATGAATTTGAATAATGAAAACACATAAATTATATCAAATGAAATGTACAATATTCATTGGGTGATTTTTGTTTAAATGTTCACAATTTAAAACTTTTGATTATTAATTTTCAAAACAACGAAATTTATTTAGTGATATTTCACAAATTGTATCGAGAGAAATATATGATATATTATATATGAATATAAATATATGAGAGAAATATATCATAAAATGATAGAACCAATCATTTTACACAGCAAAACCATCTATCTTATGTTATTTTTACTTTTTAACAGGTATTTTTCCAAAAAAACTTTGAAAAATATTGATAAATATGTCAAAAATGATTTATTTAGATGATAAAAATGATTTTTCAATTGTAAGCTGTAACGCATTCTGTAAAATATTCCAATAGTTTGAAGTGAATCAGAAGTATTTATATGCAAGCGAACTTTTCTTTTTTTATAAAAATAAGTTCCAAATGAATAAATAGTTTTTAAAGCTTCCCTCTTACTTATTGATTATTGATGAAAAAATGTTTATCTAATTCATTAAGACAGTAAAATGTGGATAAAAATGCAAATAGACATAGCACTTAAGAAAATCGATTAAACAATAGTTGGATCGATATCTTTTTTAAAATATGAAGAATTATGCTTTACAAAAAAAAATATTCAATTTTTCTAATAAAGTAGCTACAAGATTGTTCACTTTAATTTAATCAATATATCTTTCTGAATAGACCTTTGGAAAAGTAATTATATTATTATGCTTTATTTCATGTCGAACATTTTGTTAAATGAATATTTGTTTGAATGTTAGGATAAATCGTCTGACAGATCATAAGGAAATACAAATTATTTGAATAATTATTGGTAAAGGTAATTTACAAAAATGTCTATTATTAAAAATTCGTAGCTAAAAACTTAGCAATGATTTATTTGAAATCGAAAGATTTAATTGGTAATTGTAAATCGAATATTTAGTACTTTTTTGAAGAATAATCTAAAAGTCTATAATGCTATATTGTGAAGAAAATATCATCTGTGATTGAAAATAATGTAGCATTATAGCTGCATTTTAAATCATACATGTAAGTATTATCTAAAAGAGTGTTCATATTTGATCGATTCAATTTCACCTGAATGAAATCAAATATTATTTAATATCAGTAAAATTAAAAAGTAACACATTTAAGAAGATTTCACAAGTTTCAAACTATAATATATTTGTAATATAAAAGGGGGATAAAGTATAAAACTTTAGTACACTTAGCTTAAGGTGTGTTGGAAAGCTAAAATCTTATTTTTTTTTGACAATTTGAGATTTTTACATTTTCAAACTGTATAGATTTTAACCTTTCTAAAAATACCTTTTTTTAACCTCTAGGGTATTTAGAAGCCCTTAAAACGTATTTTTAAATAATCATTGAATTTGGGCCACGCCCATTTTAATGGCGAAAATTGTAAACAAATTACTTTGTTTTTGATTAAAAGTGTAACGACTAATATAAACCAAAACATGTATCGTTTATTTTAAATTGAGCCTTTTATTTTTCAATTTCCTAGTCGATTAGAAGTCTCACTGTATACATTAAAATCAATTTATCTCAAAATGTAAATTTTAATGTGCGATGTACCTTTTCTGAGAAACTACTGTTCACAGGTATGTAAATATTTTATGAATTATTTATAATGATGTCTAATATATACTAAAATGAGCTTTTTGTAAAAAACTCATAAATTTAATTTTTACAAATTTTTTAAGTAAAAAATGGGTCAAATTTCGCAATGTTTGATAAAATATTTCATAATTTATTAAAAAATTAAAAATTAGCTAAAAGCTCATTTTAGTATAATGAGAGAGGTGTACTTTAATAGTATGAAAAATTTCAAGCATGTACATAAAACAGATTTTGAGAAAAGGTACATCGAAAACAGCCAATTTAACATTGTCAGTATAGAGAAAGAGAGAGGTTTCCAACTCTCCTTAATGACTTTGATGAAATTATTAAAAACATAGATCGCGCGCACCATAATTACATATTATACCGTTCGCCAAATCAAAAAACGTTGGCAGTTTAGAAAAATTCTCCAAATGCTTCCATCGTTATAATTGTGTTCTATCATAGATGGTAATAGTTTTACACTATTGGCTGCTTATCGGAGCATTTGGTGACGCTTTTTGATTTGACGAAATTGGTCAATGGTATAATACTTAAGTACCAATAGATCATATTTACAAGTTATTGGTTGCGATGCTTGACTTAACTGTATCACAATTCGTAACCAACATATCAGATTGCATTTTTAATTAAAGTCTAATAGTTTCATTCTTTTTCATTTATTAATAGTACAATCCTACATTAGATTTAAATATTTTCTCATAATTTTTTTTTTTTTTGCGAATAGTTTAGTTTGGTAAATAAGTTTATAATAAATTTTAACTAAGGCACACACAAGAAAATCATTCATCTCCTAATTTTGCAATAATCTTGTTGAGTAGAATAATGGTTAAATCTCATAACATGTTCGCTATTTTTTTAATTTGAAAATGTAAAAGCTGTGTGGACATGCAAATCAAAATTAAATAAACCTTTATGTTTGCACATCTTTGTCAATTTCCGTCAAACCTTTTCACCGGACCAGAAAAATATCGCCAAATGATACAATATTTCATCAATAATATGTCTCGATTATGTATTTTAGCTGGTGCAAGTTTGGATAAGATGACGCCAATTTTTATAAGTGACAGGATTTTATATACCCGCGCGCGTATGTTAATTGAAAATAACATCTTGCATGTTTTTCACTCAAATTCATGGCAATTGTACTTTATGCCAGTCATTCTCATCTAAAAATGTTTAAAAGAATTAGAATAATAACTAAATAATATAAACGATCCATTTCTTCTTTTTCGCCATTTTTAAAAACTACTATCTCAAAAATTGTCTAAAATTAAGACATGAAAAACATTTTGCAGAGCGTTCTTTCATCTTAGCGAATGTCTTTCTAACATTTAGTTTGTACAGTAATGATTTATTTTTAACATGAACGTGTTATTTCTTTTTTCTAAAATTGTAATTTAATGTTTGAGAATTTTTAAAAAATATTATAAATTTATTCTCACCTTTTGTGAAGAATAAGTTATTGTAGCAAGGCACAGAGCAGTATACTTTTCCTTCTCTCTGCAAATGAATGGTAAATTAATTAATTACAGGTTATTGTTTTAATGCGGTGTGTTCAAGTAAATTAATTTGCTTCTAACGTATTACCACAACAATCGCCAACGTTCAAGATAACTCACCGAGTTGGCAACCCCAATCCCGCATGTGTCGTATGAGCTGAATTGGCAATCATGAGCTTCGTTTCATATAATGTCGCCAATACGTTGCGATAATACGTAAGTACCATGAATTTTTTGTAGTTTTGCACAAAAATGTTGAGATGAAAAAATGCTTCAAGATTACGTATTACTCGTGTAAGGTATTTTAGAAAGATATTTATTTGTGAGAAAATCACACAAATGTGGGTACATTATATATTATCTTGTTAAATCAGTTATTTTTACTATTAATTTTTCAGCACAATAATTTATTTGCTTGCACCTTGAAATTTTAAGGAAGAAAAAAAAATATACAAAGCCTTATTTATTATCTAAATTACCTATCAAAAGCATTTATTAACAAAAAAAATAGAAATTGATTGATCTGAATGCACAAAATTAAAACAGAACATTTTTACTAACTTAATTTTTGAAAGCTTTTTTATGCTTGTATTCAATAATCATATACCTAGAAATTTTTATAGTTCATTCAGTTGAATTCAGTATATGCAAATATATATATATATATATATATATATATATATATATATATATATATATATATATATATATATATATATATATATATATATATATTGGGATGCTTACTAGAGCAACTAAGCCAGTGTTTCTCAAACTTTGGGGCGCACTCCCCCTAGGGGGCATGATAACCCAACAAGGGGGCGAGCATATCGAAAAGTCGAAAATAAAACGTTATTTAAAAATATTATTAATTTACGGAAAGGAAACGCGACTTAATAAAAAGTAAAATACGCATTTACTCTGATATAATTTGTTTATAAATGTATCAGTGCTGAACACTGTGTTTGATAATTAAATTACCAATGGCAAGTTAAGTACAAGTTTAACAATTACCAGTGACCCCATAGGCTTATCACATATAAATTTATATAATACTTATCTTGATAATTTGTACGGTTTGTAATTAAATTCTTATTGTAGATTTACTTCAAAGTACATTATTATTGTACTTTGATTATTATTATTGAGTTCAAAGCATTGTTATCATTTGGATGGGGGAGAGAGCGCAAGGAAAATTATGACTGAAAATTGGGTCGCAAGTATTGAAAGTTTGAGAAGCACTTAACTAAGCCATTGCAGATACGTCAAGTCTCTAAATGTGAGAGTGGTGGCATTATCTAGTGGCGGCCTCTTTACCAAATTTGGACACTTGAATTAATTTTTTAATTCAAATATTATTCTAAATCTTGCCATGATTTAATTTTGCCGAGAGTACCAGACCGAAACTGATACTCAAGGGATCTTTTAAATGCCACATAATCATATGACATGGGTGCCTACTATTTTCGCATCCAGAAAATCTCTCGACTGCAACCGGGGTCGAACCCGCCACCTTTGGCCTTCGAAGCGGGCACGCTATCTCTAAGCCTCCGGAATCGACCAATTTAGTACATACAAGAGACCATTGACATTTTATCCTCTTTTGGGCGATTATAATCACTCCTACCATGTGTCCACATCTCCACATGTCATTGTATGAACACTTTTTTACAAATCATTGTTAATCTAAAATTATTGTCAAACTACAAAGTACCATATTTTGAAGAGGGTACTTACGCATTATCGCAACAATACCGACGATCAAAATAACTCGCTAAGTTGGCAACTTCGATTTCGCATGTGTCGTACGCGCTGAATTGGCAACTATGTGTTTCGTTTCATAAAATGTCTCCCATAGGTTGCAATAATACGTAAGTACCTTGAAAGATAATTCATTTTTGTGTATCTGAGTATATTTTTTTTCTGGAGATGAACGCAATTGAGACCATTTGTCAGTTTGCTATTAAACACTAGCTAGTTTTGGAATCTTTCCTCCAAATATACATTTGTTCAAGTTTTAAATTTGATATTCATTGAAAAAGTTTTTATGAAAAATTATTATTTATTTCAATCATGCTTCTTTTTTTAAGAAAAACCATTGTGTCTAAATATAATTCCATATAAGTACTTACACAACAAGCTTTGGTAACTTCAAGTACTTTATTACATTTAGCACATCGTAAGCAACTGCGATGCCACCATCTTCCCATGCAAGGTATTCTTTCGGCTGTAATTAAGACAAAATAATGAATAAAAAGCTTCTGTTTTAAAACAAATTTAATATTTAGATATCTACCGTTCTGACGATAAACCTGAGTTTTGAAATATTCGACGTAAATATGGATTAATAAAAATACACGGATGAACTGATCATATAAATAGTTACCAAACACACACACACACAATCTCTTTTTTTCCTACTATATACAGATGTTTTATACCAAATACTTGTATTCGAGAGTATAATTCATATGTTTGTCATTTTTAACTGAAACTGTATATAGACGTTTCTAATTTATTAAATTTATAAATGATGTTTCAAATTTTTTGCCTTAAAATGACTTACAGAAAAAACATTTCCTAGAAAAAATGTACTGGCCTCCAAAGGTTAAGTTAATGCGTGTAATTTGAAAATTAAAGTACATAGAAACAAGAAATTTGGAGGAAATGTGCACTTAACAGTTTCTTATGGAAGGCGACACATGGATTTGCATAAGTGTAACACAAAAGTACTTTATAACAAAAAAGCACTATTAAAAGAAAAATTAATTACTGGAGGTAGCAAAGTTTCACAGACTTATAAGGAAAGATGCCTTGTAAACATTACAAAAAATGGTTACAATAATAAATATGTCCACTCCTAATTGCAATGCGTTGATGGCATCGACATTTCCATACTTTTATTTAAGCTGTCAGACACCAAAATGGGAAGCAAGGATGAAATATGGAGTAGCCCTTGTTCTATCTCATGTAAGAACCTTAGAATCGTACTTAAAATATCAAATGCAAGATAGCCCCAAATATGTTCTATCGGATTCAGGTCTGGAGATAGAGCAGGCCACTCCATTCATTCCAAATTATGGTCGTGAATATAATCCTCAACAAGCACAACTCAGTGATTTCTCACATTATCATCCATCAGAATGAGTTCATTACCAATAACAGTGATGTATGGGTGAATATATCGATCAAGGATCTCTCCCCGATATCTCACTCCAATCAAAATTTCTCCTTGGATCACATGAGGATCAGTGTAACCACCGAGATAGATCTCTGCCCAAATCATAATTCCACCACCTCTGTAATTGTGCCTTTCAACATCGTTGAATTGGTTGTATTTGGTGTGTTGTTTCCTCTAGTTCAGCAGACACCCTCAATCGCTCTTCGGTATAAACTTGGAATCCCCTCTGTGAATAGTACAGATTTTCATTGCTGTCTGGCTCAGGAAACGTGTTCCTTTGTCCAATATAAAGGAACATACATTTGTCAATGGTTTGGGGGAACACATAGTTTTGCATAGAGACTTTCATTGTGAAAGCGTTTTCGCACCATTTTAGAGAACATTCTTGTTCCTGATATGACAACGCTCTTCAACGAGCTGAGGCATCGTAATTTTTCTCATTCAGTCTGAAAGAGCTAGAAAATAGTCTCCTACAGGACTCATGATTGATCTATAGAGCACATGTCTTTTAAATAGTCTCCTATTGTAATTCATGATTGATCTATAGAGCATATGTATTTTAAATACGTAGTCCTTAAATTCAAATAATCCCCCAGTCGTTAAATAACACTGGGAGCTAGTTTGAGGCTTTAGCAGTATCAAATTGAGACCAGCCCTTTTCCATCCATCCCAATGCCTGCCACTTAAGCGAATCGAGTACATAATTTCTCCACAATACATTGCTAGACTCTCCCGGATATTGCAATGAAATTACCAACAACTATTTAAGATCAACAATGATACATCTAACGTAAACACCAAATTACGTAAGTTTCATTTTACACAATTTTCTCTAATTCCTGCTTAAATGCCCACTTTAAATAAACACGATGACTATAATTTATTTTTCATACAAGTTTTCTTAAAGTAAATGATTTTATCATTCATATAAACATTGAAGTTATATTTAATGCCCCTTTTTAATGCGTTGTACCTTAACTTTTGAGGCTAATTTATCAGAATTTTTCATGATTTTTATGAGACACAAAGATGTTTTTACTATTAAAAATGCTTTAAAAAAACAATAAGTAATGTTTAAAGTTTTTGAAAAAAGCTCGGTACTTCCGTATTATGGCAACCTTTTGTCAACATTATATGAAACGAAGCACCTAGTTGCCAATTCAGCGCGTACTACAGATAAGAAATATGGGTTGCCAACTTGGCTAGTTATTAATAGAGTTGGCGATTGTACGACAATACGTACCAAATTCTTAGTATAACCCTCTTGACTAAAAAAAAATAGCACATATAGAACTTTTATCTGTATTGGACTATCTAACCAGATCTGAATAGTTCAATCGTTATGGTACTCCTATTCAATACCGTGTCTATCCAATACATTTTAAATTGGTTTCAGTACCTTCTATGTACAATTAATTTGATTCAAAAAGTTATTTGTCGCCTAAATCAGAAGTTTACACAATTAAACTATTTGCAGAACACAATACTGATTTCTCGGTCCTTAAACTGGTATGCGAAACGTACATCTACTTGAAACAAACGAAGAATAAAAAAATTAAGTCATCATCGTTTTGGCGATAAAAATCTTAGCATGTATTGATGATACCTCTCATTTTCGAACATCTCTAATGCCAACAAAAAATTTTGGCTATTCATATCACTACTTATTAAATGGAATAGAAAGTGAATGAAACTTGTTATCCTCCATAGCGTGGATCTTCATTTTTCAGAAATAAAGTCAGCTAGAAGCATTTGATAACGATAAATTTGGAGCCAAATATATCTCAAAATCCTTAATGTCAAAATTAAGAATTGAATATGAAGTGCA
The DNA here is from genome assembly GCA_019973935.1 of Trichonephila clavipes. NCBI lineage: Eukaryota > Metazoa > Arthropoda > Arachnida > Araneae > Nephilidae > Trichonephila > Trichonephila clavipes. The sequence continues at coordinate 219,275 of BMAU01020360.1, read as the reverse complement.
CATGATTCATCTCCATAAATTTCTGAAAAATTTAGAAGAACTCAAGCGATATGAGTGCAATGAATTTGAATCGTTTGGCTAATGTGGAAAATTTGGTAATTAAAATTTCCGAAAAAATGACAATTAAAGGCTTTTTATCCTATTTTAGTTCATACCATTATTTATCGTCGACTAGGCTAGGTTTTTGTTTAAGAAAAAAGTACTGTTGTGGCATCACTATTTTTCCATCGCCACTGTATGGATTAAACTATGATTTTACCCGCAGAATATTTAAAAGCTACAAGGATTTTGATAAGAAATCTAAATTTGAAGGTACTTATGTATTATATTACAACCTATTGGTGACATTATATGAAACGAAGCACATGGTTCTCAATTCAGTGCGTACGACTCATTCGAAATCGCAGTTGCCAAATTGGCAAGTTATTAATAGAGTTAGTGATTGTGGCGATAATACGTAAGTACGTTTGAATTTTCACTGGAATGAATGTTTTTAGAATATTTTCTTCGGAAATCTTTAAAAGAGCAATTGCTTACTTAAAGAGGGTCTAATTAAACCAATGGCAAAGAATTTTATTTTCGTGTTATGAAAATATTGGTACTTACGCACTATCGCAACAATGCCAACGTTTAATATAACTCGCCACGATGGCAACCCTGATTTCACATGTGTCGTATTCGCTAAATTGGCAGCCATGTGCTTCGCTTCACATAATGTGGCCATTACGGTTGCGATAATACGTAAGTACCAAAATATTCTACTTATTAGATTCTTTGGTAGTCTTATATAGTTGAATCTCCTGATTTTTATTTGAAACCAAAGGAAAAAAGCATGTTTTTCATAATGCCCTACTTGCATTAGTGCAGATGTACAAGGGTTGCCAACTTGGTGCTGAAATCAAAAAAAAAATTGGCTCCAAGTTTTTATCGCCAAATTAGGAGATTCAGTTTGGATTCCCATAGGAAAAATTGTCTTTTTCATACATTCTAAACATTAAAATAGTTACATTTTTTCTGTGATATTTGTCGTCATTACTATTAATATCAGGCATTTTTAGCATGCAAACAGAACACTTCCATGTTACTTGCATCCAATACATTGTTCAATTCCATACCCTTATAAGTCTTCTAATACAGGTTTTTCGAATAAAGGCTCGTACTGCAATCTCTTTAAAACTTAATGTTAGCGCTTAAATACAAGTTGAACATCAAATGTGTCTTTAATTTTTACTTTTCCAGACCACTTATGATTTGAAACTGATGCAGACACTTTAAATTAAATATGAAATTCTGGTAAAATCCTAGCTGGGCACACTGCTGTTTTGGCGCCATTTTTTTCGCCAAATTTCGCCAAAAACCCGTGTTTAAAAGTGACATCATAGACGAAAACGAAGAAAAATCGGGGGTTAACGATGTTAGTTGGTGTGAAAAATTTTGTCGCCAAGCAGTGTGCCTAGCTAGGATCCAACCGAAATTCTTCTCCAAGCATAGGTGAAATATCCCGCAATCGCAATCCCCAATTCATTTTTAATCTATATTTTACAAAAACTTGTAAAGAGGTTTAATACAAAGTGCAACTATAAACATGCTTAAATAGTGTTTAGATGTACGTATGTACAATTTGTCAACAGTTTCGTAATTGACAAAAACTGAATTATGTTTTCTTCAGTATAAGACTTAACTTACCGTAATAAACGTAATTATCACAGTTTGGACACCTAGGGTTCCTCTCATGGGAGGAATTCATGACCTATTATTTCATGTACTAATTACTGAAGACAATTTTAAATTAAATTAAATTTCAAATTTCTGAGTTATATATTATTACTGTTGATAAATATGGCTTGCTCGAGAATTTTTTAGTTGAGTTACCCGTACATCTCTATTAAACGTGATGCATTAATGGCTTGTATATTTATCACAAATGATCAAAAGCAATATTAGACTGATTAATCTGACGTCACGATCATGTGAGAGCTACATAAATATAACAAGATAACGTGTTTCTGTTGTTTACGTTTCGACAACATTAACATTGCTGTATTTTCAATAATAGTCTCAGTTATTACTATTTAAAAAACAAGTAGTATAAAAAAAATTTAAGTCAATTCCTTCTTAGATCAACAAAGAAAAATTTTATTTTAGCTTACTTTTTATTAAATAGTTACAATTAATATGAATATGTATATACATATGACAGAATCATAACATTAAATGGTAATTAATTTTTATTCATTATCATTAAAGTATCGTATTGTTATCCAAAACAATCGTGTATATGAAATTTCAATTCAACTAAATTCTTTAAAACGTGAGAAAAAAACCTTTTCAAGTTTTTGACACAAGTCGCCAAAAGGGTCGCTAAGTCGCCAACGTGGCTGTATTTGTAATTCTTTAAATAATTGGTTTTAATCAAACAATTTTTATTGATTATAATTAAATTATTGTATTGTCATCCAAAATAATCATGTATATTAAATTTCAGCTCAATTAAGCGCTTTAAAATGTATTTTATTAAAGATTGAAAATTCCACCAAGATAAATAAATAAACAAACAAATAAATAAATATAGAGAAAGTGTGAGTGAATAGTATGAATTGAATAAGTTATAGGTTTAAAAAACTAAAAAACGCACTTTTCTTGTTAATCGAATTAAAAAGTATATAAAAAAAAACAATTCGTGTAAACAAACAATTTTAAAAGCGTGTTTTTAATTTGTTTAAACTATAACTTATTTTCATTTTTTATTTCGATCTACAATAAAAGCGTGTTTTTTATTAGCTTTTTAAACTATTATTTATTCATTGATGAATCAATCTTAAATCCGTCACTTTTTTAGAATCTGGAATACACATGGTGGTTTTCGCTTTAGGGTTGTAACTTAATCTTTTAGTGGCCAAATTTGGAATGAGACGCTAAATCTGGAAATGGGATCTATAATTAGTCTCCAGATCTGGAAATAGGAAATCGTTAATCTTATTGATCCTGATCAGGACAATGAAGCAAAATTATTAAATTATTGTATTGTCATCGGTTCTTGACAAAATTTCTAATTAATCTGAATTTTAAAATGAGTAAAAATCGAGTTCAAAGATTAGGTGAATACAGGTGGTGGATTAGGAATTAAGTGACATACAGGTGAAGCTTATAAAAGTGGGTTAATAAATGGTACTTACGTAGTATCGCAACAATGCCAAAGTTCAAGATAACTCATCAAGTTGGCAACCCGGAATCCGCATGTGTCGTACAAGCTGAATTGACAACCACTTACTTCGTTTCACACAATATCACCAATACGCCTGCTAGTACAAAGAAGAAGAAAAGCTATAAATTAAAATAATTCGGTATTTAATATTATACGGGCTCTGAGTAAAACAAAAGACAAATCAATTAGCAACGACTTCAAAGAGATTAAGAGTATCATGTTACTTGAAAAATCTTGTAAAAAGATGTAAACTCTTTCAGTATCCTTCCTCATCCACCAATCTCCTCTCGTGAGATTGGTGGATGAGGAAAAAAGGTAGAAGGTTCCTGACCACCCCTAGGGTGTTCTTCCTAAAAATTGGGGTGGAATCCAGCCAAACCGTGCTGTCAACTGTATAGTGCTCAAAGCTAAGCTTAATGACAGGCGTACATCTAGCCCTTTGCAGCGAAGAATTTCGTGGGCCTCCATATGACATCGTCAGACAGTTGGCATTAGTAACACTAACATGGAGAGAATAGTAAACTGGAAAAACATAAACTTTTTTCACCGAAATCATCACAGCTCGTAGCAAACTTCAAAAATATTCTTCCTTAAGAGGTAGCTCAAATCTCAAACATTTCAAACGCAATACCAGAAGCAGTTAAAAATATAATCGTCCATGAATTTTCAAGTGTTAACATTATCATTTAAATAATCTCTAAGTTCCCTGTATGAGAGTTCTAAGAAATTGAAAAACTAACACAAGCATGACTCTCTTAATATTCTTGGCAAAGATTCCAACCAACTAAGAAGCCTTTATCTTTTTTTTTAGTTCATGAAGCTACTTCCAAATAAAAGGGAGAGGGTGGGTGATTAAAAAAAAACATGCAATCTTAAATGTTATTACTGTCAGCAATTTCACTCATCTAGGCTCTGCAACACAGAAACAAAATGTCTGATGTTTGTGGAAGCAATCATTTGACGCTAGATTATTCCAAAAGTCTAAAAACATTTCCAAAATGTACTATGTGAGGAAATTCCCCCCGCCAAGCTCTCACATTCCTCCAGGTATCCTAGAGAAAATAAAACCAGTTAAACCAGTGTTTCTCAAACTGTAGGGCGCTCCCCCCTGGGGAGGCGCGGTAACCCTGCGAGGGGGGCGCGAACATATTGAAAATAAAAGGTTTAAAAAATAATTTTTTGGAATGAAGTAAAACAAAATGCTTTCTAACATAATAAAAAAATACACACTTACACTGATATAATTTATTTTTATCATCTGGGGATCATCAAAACTAAAAGATTCCACTTCAAACGCTCATTAGCCATCTTTGATCCTATAACCAAATTAAACAAATATTTTGTTTGCTTTGCGGTCAATATGAGAACGATGAGAGATTTTTTTTTTTTACGCTTCTTTTAACGATATCAAACGATTAGAAATTTTTTATTATGTTTCTTTTAACGTAAAATATTACTTTAGCTGACCTTCGAACTTACTGGTATGGTTATCTCCGTCTCTTTTTTAGGGAAGTTGTAAACATATATAATATATTTCTGTTTCATCTTTTTTCCATGTGAAAGAGTTTTATGATATATGGATAAGCATGAGTATTCTGAAACATATAACGCACAATGAAAAACGTTTTTTACACAATAATTTTGTAGAACATGCTACATTTTCCCCATGCACAATTTTGTGGTTTTGATTGCTGTGTTGTACGACTTATTACGGTTTATAAATGTAAATAAGCAGAATATTTAAAAAAATGGGCATCTGTGATCCCTATTGAAGGAAGTTGAAACTGATCAAGCAATTGAAGAACCTACTGAAATAATGCATATTAATCAAGATATAGTGAAAGTAAATATCAGAAAAGCGTTAGACATGAAGCGTTTGAGTTGATTTGAAATTTTCAAATGCTGCCTAAAGATCTCTATGAAGAAAACTATTAAGCCATAATGTAGCATTTCGCCTTGCCAAAAAGACACAAGGAAGAAAAAGTTCAAAATGCTATTTGCAGATCATCAAACAACAGCAAAACTACAAAAACGTGAACAAAATATGACACTTTAGCTGGAAAATAACGTTCCTGTGTTGTTAGCGAAAAGTGTCTGTGATTTGTGTCCTTTATTAAGGACACGCACATTTGGAACATTTTCATTAGTTCTCAAATTTCCTAAGAAAAATTGAAAAGTCCTTGAAAATAGGTAAGTATATTTTCTCTTAATTAAATTATTCACTGGAATTGTGTTTTTTATCGTGTATAGTAAAAATAACTGTAAAATAAATTATAGTTTAAAAACAAACTAAAAAACACGCTTTTGTAGTGAATCGAACTAAAAAGTAAAAAAAAATATATTATTTAGAAGTAACATATACAAAAATTAATACTTATCTTGTTAATTTGTACGGTTTATAATTATGATCGTATTGTAGCTTTAGCGCCAAAGTGCATTATTATTGCATTCAATACATTGTTATTTTTACGGGGGGGCGGCGATAAAAATTATGATTGAAAATTGGGTCGCCAGTAGTGAAAGTTTGAGAACCACTGAGTTAAACCATCAAAGCATTTGCGCAGAGACGTCTTAAGACATTGGCCAAACGGGCCCGGACCAAGGGCTTCGGCTACAATGGGAGCCTCGTCTCGTTCTCGACTTAGCCTTAATAAGATCATGATTCGAATGATGTCAACAGTCAAAAGTTATTCCTGGTTGTATTCTACGAAAAACTGGGAATCTCAGACAATATCTCAACTGGCTACGTGTGATGACTGTCGTCCATGTACAGGCGTATGCCTACCATCATACAATATTGTTACGAATTTAGTCTTATTCTAATTGTTTCTACTCATTTGTGTTCATTTTTACAGTTTAATTTATCGTATCTAATGTGATTTCAACCCTGTTTACCTGTAATATCATTTCCACTGCATTGCACGGCCCCCATGCTTTAACATTGGTTTAAATGGTAAACTCGCCAAATATTGCAGCTAGCGCCAAGTTGGCGACGGATTTGGCGACTTAATTTTTGGCGTCAAATTTGGCGATATATCGCCAAATGTGGGTGATAAGCTTGGCGACCATGGCAACCCTGCTCCTAATAACCCTGTCTGCCAACCCTATCGCGGTATTGTAACACTATTGTATTGAATGTATTACTGTATTGAGCTTTTCTCGTACGTTCCGGATTTTGCTAGACCTTTCTATTTCTCGATTATTCTAGCAAGTGCAAGAGGTTTCTGACCGAAAGGTATAAAAAGGCCCGGGCCGGCTAGTCAGTTAGTCAGATCTCAGCTTTCATGCAAGTGATACCTCTCTGAGCTAGAAAGAGAGACGATTGCATAGTGCGTGTGTTATTGCTTTTATTGAGTTATTATTTTTGTGCTGAGTGTTTACTATTGCTTTTGTTAGTGTATTACATCTGTGTTATCAGTATTTTCATCGATTGTACGTGACTTTCTCGAACTGTTCTACAATTTGTGGAGGACTGTTTTGGCCAAGAATAAAATTGTTTTGGATCCCGCTCTTCGGCTTCAATCATTTCGAACCCCCGAAAACGCAACAATATCATTACTCATTCACTTAAAAGGCGAAACTCGATCGAGCTGTCATGTATATTTATTTGTTTCGAATTATTGTTTGTACCATTATTGACGATGTATGATATGTACTTTCTAAAGGGTGTTTTTTTAGAGGTATAAAACTTTAAATTGCAATAAAACAACGATGTATTATTCGACTGACATGAATTTTTTTTTATTCGAAAGATAATCTTGTGGCATTACATTTTAAATATGATTTCTGGCATACGACTGCCACGGCTATCTCGGATGTAGTCCAATCTGGACGTCCAATTTTCGATGACTTTTTCCAACATTTGTGGCCGTGTATCGACAATAACACGGCGAATGTTGTCTTCCAAATGGTCAAGCGTTTGTGGCTTATCCGCATAGACCAATGACTTTACATAGTTCCACAGAATATAGTCTAGCGGTGTTAAATCACAAGATCTTGGAGGCCAATTCACAGGTCCAAAACGTGAAATTAGGCGGTCACCAAACGTGTCATTCAATAAATTGATTGTGGCACGAGCTGTGTGACATGTTGCGCCGTCTTGTTGGAACCACAGCTCCTGGACATCATGATTGTTCAATTCAGGAATGAAAAAGTTAGTAATCATGGCTCTATACCGATCACCATTGACTGTAACGTTGTGGCCTTCATCGTTTTTAAATTAGGATTCCACCAGCCCATAAAGCGCACCAAACTGTCAGTTTTTCTGGATGTAACGGTGTTTCGACATACACTTGTGGATTAGCTTCACTCCAAATGCGGCAGTTTTGTTTCTTGACGTAGCCATTTAACCAGAAGTGCGCTTCATCGCTAAACAAAATTCGCTTATGAAATTCGGGAACAACGGCAATCTCGTTTTGGGCCTATTCGACGAATCTACGCCTTGCTTGATCATATTTAAAATGTAATGCCACAAGATTATCTTTCGAATAAAAAAAATTCATGTCAATCGAATAATACATCGTTGTTTTATTGCAATTTAAAGTTCTATACCTCTAAAAAACCCTTTACTTTCTACTTTCAAGGGTGATAAGTGGGGCCTACTCTTACGTAAGGACCTAGGGCCTTAAGAAGTCTTAAGACGTCCCTGCATTTACGCAAAGAAAAGACGAAAGCCTAAAATAGTACTACAAACATCGACACAATACTGGTGAATGAAAATCAACCAATCAATGACGCAAATTACACTCACTTCCAAAAGTTAAGCACGGAGAGGAAACTGCTAATTTCCGGAAGCCAATGTGAATTGAAGAGGATGCAATTTGCTGCAGAGGTAGATGGAAGTATGCAAATATGTTAGGTAACAACCAATCGCTCTTTCATGTCAAGAAATATGCAAAAAAGGGCAGTCTTATAAGAAGCCAGCTTTATGAAGGGTTACAGAAGCTGATTGTAAGTGCTGATAGAAGGTGCTTAAAACTTTCGTACAGTTTATTTTTAAGACATACGTGTGTCTATGACTTCCAGAAAACGAATGGAAGATTCTGAGCGCTGGCGTGTTGTGGGGCGCATTGAAGCAGGACAGTCGATCACAGATGTTGCTCTTTTCTTCGGCGTTCATCATTCTGTAATTTCACGTTTATGGAAACAATTCCAAACCACACAGACAGTTGTCCGAAGGCCCGTAGGTGGTCATCCAAGCGTTACGATCACCGCGGAAGATCGATATATTTCTATTGTAACCAAGAGGAATCGCAGAGCAACTTCTACACGTGCGACATCTATGGTTACAGCGTCCATTGGTAAGGCTATATCTGCAGCAACTGTACGCCGAAGATAACATATGAATGGACTGTATGCTCGGGTACCTCGAGTTTGTGTTCCTCTATCCATCCAATCAAGAGGGGCACGATTAAAGTTGTGCCGGGAACATGGCAATTGGACTGTGTCTGACTGGAGCAATGCCATGTTTACTGATGAGTCAAGATTTGCTCTAGAGCCAGATGACAAGCGTATAAGGATATAGCGTAAAAAAGGAACACGCAATCAGCCCCAAAACATCACCGAACATCACGCATTTCGAGGCGGAAGCATTATGGTGAGGGCAGGGATTTCATTAGGATACCGCACCGATCTGCACATCCTTAAACAGGGTTATGTGACGGCTGTCCGGTATCGAGGTGAAGTCCTAAAACCCATTGTGAGATTGTACGCTGCAGCAGTTGGCCCTACTTTTGTTTTAATGGATGATAACGCACGTCCCCATAGAGCTGACATCGTCGATGAATACCTGGAGAGTGAAGGGATTGAGCGTATGGCGTGGCCAGCATATTCGCTATGCCTCAATCCCATTGAAAATCTTTGGGATGCTCTCGGTCGTGCTGTATCTTCACGTTTTCCACCTCCAGCCACTCTTATTGAGCTGGAAACTGTTCTACAAGAAGAATGGCTATTGCTTAATTCTGCGGTGTTTGACCACTTAATTGAAAGCATGGTCAGAAGATGTAAACTTTGCATACAGATGAGGGCGATCACATACCCTATTAATGTCCTTTTTTTTCATTTTATACTGTTTATTTTCAATTTATACATAATTCTGTCTAAATCTCCAGTATGACATTATCTGATAACTTACAAAAATTTTAAATATTGTTTTCATTCCTGTATATAATTATTGATTCTGTTTTATGTATAAATATATATGCTACTTTACTGCCAAATTTTGTACCAATCAAAGCAGTATTTGATGATTTTTTTTGCATTTTACATCTTCATGCTTAACTTTTGGAAGGGAGTGTATTTAAATACACACATATGTTGCAGATGAGAACGGAGAGGGGAGCAACCGTTCAGAATCAATCAATAAGTGTAATTGACCGTTTGGCAATCTTTTTTTATTTTTCATCTCAGCACATTTTCAATGAGCTAAATTCATGTGATGTCACAATCACATAACTGTAATTGGTTGTTTTCAGCCAATCAGTTCATGCGCTTCGCTGTTGTTAACTTTTGTTTTTGAATAAACTTTCTTTTAAAAAGTACATATTTGTCGACAGTACTAACGCAAACTAAACAAAATGCACTTAAAATAAGATTTCTATTTTTAATTCTGAAAAACGTTTTGATAAATCTTAATACCTGAGCATTTTCACCTAATTATCGAATTCTAAATTTTTCCTAAATTTTACAAGTAGAAAAACAAGTATAAGTCTAATGTCAGTTTTGAATTCAACGAAGAACATGTGACTACATTTATCATATGACCGTCAGGAATTAAGTCCATTAGAAAGTTAACGATTTAAAAAAGAAATATCTAGGATTTAAATAATTTGATAGCTCATCCACAGATATAATATGAATGAGTGAAACGGAGAGAGACTGATCTTCATTCTTCAAATATAAGATAAAAATTTCAATCACACAAGTGACCATACCCTACATCGTGGAGGAGACATGGGTATTTTTGTTAAAAACAATAAAATGCATACAAACAAAATATACTTTGTTTCAACAACTTGTCATCAGCAGGGATGTCTTAAGACTTCTTGAGGCCCTGGGCCCTCAGGCAAAAGTAGGCCCTGGGCCCCTACAGAAATTTATGCCCCGCCAATTACCCATAAAAGTAGATAGTGCATAGCATTCGTTGTCAAATACTCGTACAAAACCGAAACAAAAAAATATGTATGACTTACAATTGTAGAAACCAGCTCGACCGACTGCCGCCTTCTAACTAAATGAGTAATGATGGTGAATGGAAGTGGGCCTAGGCCTACACATGGACGACGGTCATCACATGTAGCCAGTTGACATATCGTCCGAAATTACCAGTTTTTCGAAGAATATAATCGGAAATAACATTTGACCATTGAAATTATTCAAATCATGATCTCAGGAAGACTGAGTTGAGAATGAGACGAGGCCCTAGGCCCGGGCACAGTTGGTCCAAGCCTTAAGACGTCCCTGGTCATCAGGCAGGTTAGTAAATGTTCACGTTGGAGATATAATAGTTTAATCTGGATGGGCGTGCATTCACTTTCTGCTACACAATATCATTAATATTAAGGGGTTTCGCATCCCTGCCATAAAACCCTTGATATAGATATAAAGTGGAACTTTAAGACAATTGCATGGGGTGATTGGATGATCACAAGAAACTTTACATTAAGATTAACAATATGAGGAAAGAGAAAAATATTTTATTTAGAAAGATATCAAAATAATGCAAAGTACATGTGAGAAATGGCATTCAAAATAAGATTAAGGTTGAATGTAAGAGTTTGTAGATCACAAGTTTCGAGACAATGCATCAAATTGTTATCAATGTTGGATCAACAAACTTTCCAAATGTAATATTTTTGTGCTCCAAATGTAATTATTTTAATAAAGCATATTAAAGTAAAACGTTTACATATATTTTGACTTGTAGGAAAAGGAAAGATAAATTATCTAAAATGACTGGAAACAAAATAATGGGCTAAATTCATGTGAGGTCAAAGTCAAATGATAATAATAGCCCCGTGTTTCAAGCCAATCAGTTAAAACAGGAGTGACCAACCCAAATGACCCTGCGGGCCACTTCGGAAGAACTTTACAATCCCGCGGGCAGAATACAAAAATATATATCTTTATATTGGTTTTGGATCCATTACAAACATTTGTTGGAGGGAAAATTTAAAACAAACCGATATATTATTATTATTTTCATGTATACAAACATAGATAATATAATATTAATGATACAATGATCAAATAAAGTTTAATTTATTTAATTAGTGAGATGTTTGTTTCTCAACTCTTTTTCATTAGTTTTTGCATGTCGATCTCAATGCATGTGTATTTGCGTATCGTAATTGATGCTGCAGATTTTCGTGCGTTAAGTTTGAGCACATGATTTATGCTTGATAAATTTCAATTTAGAAAAAAAAAGAGATTTGTGGTAAAACAGAAGCAACGTGATGATAACAGTTATGGGATTTATTTTTTTACAGGAAAAAAAGTCTGTAAACAAATATATCGTACAAAATAGTCGAATTTTGTAAAGTTGTAAAGAATCTCGCGAACCGCAAAATTATTTAAGACGGGCCGCGGGTTGGACACCCCTGAGTTAAAAGCTCATAAACGTCACAGTCAAGCAATCATGTTTTTTTCCAAAGCAATCATTTTGTATATTCTCTCTCTCTCTCTTATGTTTTTTTCATCTAATCAGTTCATACGCTTCTTTTGTTGCCAACTTTTGCTCTTTGCAGAAACTTTTTCTTAAAAAGAACATATTTGTCAACAATAATAATGCACATAAGTATACAAAATGCATTTTATTTATAAGTGCACAAAATAATTTTTTTTTTAATTTTTAAAATCTTTTTGAAGATAAATTTTTTATAACATTTGAACATCTCTTTTTACTAAAATATGAAATTTTATCTAATTTTTTCAAATAGAACCACAAGTATAATTTGTTTAATGTCTGTTTTAAATTCAATGGAGAACTCGTGTTTGTCTTTATCATTTGACCGTCATGAATATCGAGCCTATTCCATTCTTTAAAATGTTTGTTTTTTCCAGATTTATTGGTTATTGATAAATGCGGTATTCTAAAAATCACGCATAAATGAAATATGAACGTTCTTTAATTCGAATTACTTTTTAAATCAGTCTAGAATAATTCGTGAAAATTCTCGTCCCCATCTGCTAAAAAACAATTTTGTTACAAATCAATGCAATAAAACTTAAAATATTATTGAAATAAAAGTTTTGGATGATACAAAAAATAGAAGGGAAGTGAAGAGACCAATTTTGTACACAATAGCGTAACCTAGCAACGTACGGTTCACAATGCTTATCGTTCTTCAGCGACAGTTTCTACTTGGCACATGTGTTATATCCTTTGGCAAAGTGAGAAATAAGTTTATTTTTCCAGTCAGTACAGGTTTCTTTTATTATTTGATTTAAAATTATTCCTATATTTAAGTTATTTGACGTGAATTTTTATCATTTTAAAGACGGAAAAATAGTTCAATAATTATTAATATTTAAAAGTATGAATGGACAGACATGATATTTGCTATTACCACAAACTTGTACTCAATGTTAGATGAAAACATACTTGAAACATTTGGAAAAAATCTGTATTATAGTTCTCGAATTTTTGAAAAAGAATTTTATTCTTAATTTATATATATATATATATATATATATATATATATATATATATATATAAATAGTACATTAAAGTACATTAAAGTTTTATTATTCTAAAGATTTCTGTTTGCTTACATATAAAAAAAACCCTTTTTTTTAAATTTATTCGTTAAAGATTCTATTTATGCTTATAAATTGCTGAAATCAGAGTATAACTTTTTAAGGCTAATAACTTAAGCCTTTTGGCTATTTTCCGGTACTCAAATTGGGCAGAAGTCGAAGAAATAAACAAAAAACTAATTTTATTTCACACAAGAAAAAGAGGAAATAATGAGGGTTGCAGGAAAAAATTATCGAAACATATTGGGTGTCTAACAATACTTCTTTAATGTACTTTTTATATTTCTATCATATTTTAGTTAATCGAATTTTATAAATAAATGTTTATGAAAAAAATTCAAAAGATTAATAATTCATTGCAGTTTTCTTTAAAATGACTGACTAAGTTAGGGACCATGATTTTATAAAAGCGTATAAATTGGAAATCATTTTTTATTTAGCGTCAGTTGAATTAGAATTTAAATTTCAAATTGTTTCAAGAATGTTATTACAAATTATTTGAATGAATTAAATTATTAAAGTACAAATTTTTAGGCAAAAAATTAAGAAAGAATGACATACTTTCAAAACATTCTGTATTTATGAAAAATGCTTTAATAATAGTAATATTTTGCCTATCTGTAGCCAGGAATTTTCTAGATCGAATTTGTACTTTTTTAAATGTATAATTTAGAAGTGAATTTATTTATATTCATTTATAACAGAGTAGAGAAATTTTTACAAAAAACACCCGTTATTATTTCACAATTGATCATAACTCTGAAAGTAAAGTGAAAATTTCAAAAATCTTAGTGCAGCCCCGGTATAGAAGCCTTAGCTATATATAGGCAAAATATTACTGTTATGGAAACGTTTTTCACATTAAAAGAGAATGTTTCGAAAATTAGTCATTCTTTCTTCATTTTTTGCCAAAAAAATTGCATTTCAATAATTTGTTCTTTTATTAATATTCTTAAAAAAATTTTACATGCATATTCTAATTCAACTGAAAATAAACATCAAAAAATTATTTATTTATAAGCTTTTCAAAACATTGGTTCCTTAACCCCTTGCCAGTGTCACCCGAATGCAGTCGGGAAACTACTACTTGTAGTATTTGTGATACCCGAACTGACCTCGGGCAGGAGAAAAATTAACGTTTCTATTTTGTGAAGCCAAAACTGAATGTTTTTCTACTTTAGGATACTTAATTCACTATTTTCCTAATAGGCGACAGTGGTAAGACGTGATAAGACGCGAGACACAATATAATTGCAAAGAATGCGGTATGGGCTTGTGTGTAGTACCATGTTTTGGGTTACATCATACTCCGTGGTGTAACGTACACCCCTGCATTGCGCTGCCGCCAAGTACCTACCCTTTGTAAAATCCAACATGGGGGCCCAAAACCTGACTTTGCTGGGGGGCCCAAATATTCTCCATTACGCCACTGACCATACTGTAAAAATTTGTAAAATGTATGTATTGAAAATCATATTGTTGTGTATTTATATTATATTATAGTGGTTACATTACATTTAGCTTTAAAATTTTGTTTCATTTGCTCTAATTGAATAAGATGTGTGTGGAATCCATTACTTTTTGATGTATATGTAAAAATTATATAAATGCAGTAGTTATTGTATTTAAAATTTTATTTTTGCAATAAAAAACCATTTTCTAGCTTTTATAATAATATAAAGAACAAAATTAAACAATCAAAAAAATTTCCTTTTTTTGATCCATTTTTCTAAAATATATGTCACAGTTAAGGCGTTAATTCCTTCCAAGCTCATTTTATTTCTGGATTATGGATTTAAAAATTTAATTTTTTATGCCTATTTTCAAATATACATATCTGTTTAAACATAATGGCACCATTCACATACAAAATTTCATAAAAATTAATGTAAAAAAATCTATTTAAATCAATAAGTAATTTACCTGTAAAGTTGGCTTTCTGAATGGCAGAAATTACTAGACTGTGGAGTCAAATCATACTAACTATAAATATAAAGCTTAGAATACCTAGCTTTTATATTGAATAACACATTTTATTTACATATTTTACATTTACATAAATGATTCTGAAACTTAATCAAAATTTGATAGTGTATGATAAACTCGAAAAGACGGCACTACATGACCCAACATCGCAATCTGGACAGTAGAATCTTGTTTCTCTTCTTACCTGCTTCCTTTTACTGTCTCTCTTTGACAGCAAATAATACAATGGATTTGTTGGATTGGTTTTCTTCTCTGTTGGGGGAATGCAGTCAACAAGGTATCTTTCAAACAAGCATGAAGGGGGGGCTCAGTACAAGGACATCCTCCCTTTGCAGAAAATTCCACCCAGTGGCATTTTTCAATTATTCGAAACCATCAAAAGCACAGGTGAAATAATTCGGGAAAGACCAATTTCGCAGTATAAATTTTCACAAGTGCCCGAACTACACTCGGGATGAGCTAGGATGGCACGTTTCACCTGCCCGAGCATAGCTCAGGAAAAGCTGGGAAGGGGTTGAGAAGAAAAATACAAGCAAAGGAAAAGATAAATGTGTACATTGAGAGTTCGTAATGAATACATTTCAAATTTCCTTAGCATGAAAAGAAAAATAAACGATTTTATTTCTTTTATATTTAGAACGTTCTCTAGTTGTGTTATAAATTTGTAATATATTTAATTTTTAACATATATCTTATTTACATTTCAACTTAGAATAACATCCTCAAAATGAAATCAATGAAAAAGACTGGTACTAAGAACAAACAACCAGGGAGCAAAACCAGTAAAAGTGATGATAAACATCCAAAATCCAAATCCGAGACGGAAACTGTATCAAAAGATCTTACAGAATTAGAAAAAGAAATGTTTTCTATCAAAATAACGGATCTAGAAGCAAGACTAAACAGGTATTTGAAATAATTATACCAATTATTTAAATTCTATGTTTTTATTTTAAATTACTGTTATAATATACATATTTTGGTTATATACAATCGGACCCCGATTTAACGAATTTTTCTCTTTCCCCGGTTAAGATGAAGACAAAAACCCCGGATTAACGAATTATTTCAGCAGTTGGAGAAAAAATTGTATTGTTATTTTTTTTTAAATTGGAATTTCTTTTTTAATGATATTTTTTTTATCCGGAAAAAAAAAGACTTTTCTTTTTCGCACAAATTTCAAAGGGAAAGGATGAAGACCATTACTGGACTTAATAGGCGCACATGTGACATGAGTGTAACCTATCCCATGAATCTTGAAAAGGATACGAAATGACTTTCTTATCTCACCCCAATCCACAACGTAGGAAATATTTTAAGATCCTAGCGATAATGATACATTTGATGACGGAATGCATACCTGTGCAACTGAAGTTGAGGAAATAGCTGATTTGTTTGAGACAATGAATAGCTATTCTAATGTAGATATTGATAATGAAACTCCTATCACAAAGCTGCTACATTTTCTAATATTTTACAATGTTTGGAAACTGTGAAAGCACGCCTCTCTTTTATGCAGCAGGCTGCAAATGATGTAGTATTTTCTTCTTTGCATAGAGTCGAAAATGAACTATCACGATTCAAAATCTCGAAGATTGTCAAACATTTATTAATCAGGATTTTAAAATTACAACGTAACAACTCACTAATAGTATTTTTAACTGTTGAATAACACACACACACACACAAGTAATCTAAAAAAAAATTTAAGTCAATTCCTACTTAGATCAATAAGGAAAAATTTTATTTTAGCTACTTTTTATTAAATAGTTACTATTAACATAAATAGGTATATCATGTTAGGCCAGAAACTTAACATAAAGTGGTAATTAATTTTATTAATTATCATTAAAGTATCGTATTATCATCCAAAACAATCGTGTATATAAAATTTCAGTTCAACTGAATGCTTTAAAACGTGAGAAAAAACCATTTTCAAGTTTTGACACGAGTCGCCAAAACGGTCGCTAAATCACCAAAAATGATGCCAACGTAGCTGTATTATTAATTCTTTAAATAATTAGTTTTAATCAATTAATTTTTATTAATTATAATTGAAGTACTGTATTTTCATCCAAAATAATCATGTATGTCAAGTTTCAGCTCAATTGAGCGCTTTAAAATGTAAAGAGTGTTTTTTTAGAGGTATAGAACTTTAAATTGCAATAAAACAACGATGTATTATTCGATTGACATGAATTTTTTTTTATTCGAAAGATAATCTTGTGGCATTACATTTTAAATGACATATGACTGTCACGGCTGGCTCGGATGTAGTCCAATCTGGACGTCCAATTTTCGATGACTTTTTCCAACATTTGTGGCCGTATATCGGCAATAACACGGCGAATGTTGTCTTCCAAAGGGTCAAGCGTTTGTGGCTTATCCGCATAGACCAATGACTTTACATAGCCCCACAGAAAATAGTCTAGCGGTGTTAAATCACAAGATCTTGGAGGCCAATTCACAGGTCCAAAACGTGAAATTAGGCGGTCACTAAACGTGTCTTTCAATAAATCGATTGTGGCACGAGCTGTGTGACATGTTGCGCCGTCTTGTTGGAACCACAGCTCCTGGACATCATGATTGTTCAATTCAGGAATGAAAAAGTTAGTAATCATGGCTCTATACCGATCACCATTGACAGAAGAAGTACGGACCAATGATTCCACCAGCCCATAAAGCGCACCAAACAGTCAGTTTTTCTGCATGTAACGGTGTTTCGACATACACTTGTGGATTAGCTTCACTCCAAATGCGGCAGTTTTGTTTGTTGACGTAGCCATTCAACCAGAAGTGCGCTTCATCGCTAAACAAAATTCGCTTATGAAAATCGGGAACAACGGCAATCTCGTTTTGGGCCCATTCGACGAATCTACGCCTTGCTTGATGATCGTTTGGATGAATTGCCTAATCAAACTGAGAATAAATCACTTGACAGCTGTTAAATCGGTCGCCATCTTGGAAAGTAATGCCAACTTAAACTTCTATACCTGGAAAAAAAACACTCTTTTTTTTATTAACGATTGAAAATTCCACCAAAATAAATAAAAATATAGAGAGAGAGTGTGTGTGTGTGACCTAATATAGTAGGAATTGAAAAATGAATGATTACAAAGAGAAAAAGATTTTTGATGGGATAGTGAGTAGGAGTAATTAACAGCGTCCTCTATAGCAACAAGAGGGCAATTGGCAACGGACATCGTATAATTTTGTGAGCCACAATTAATTGACAATGACATCTGAGCTGGAACGCCATTCACCTAACTTCCACACCACGTCAATGAGAGGTATTTGAATCATGACAGACTCAATTTGTTTCA
The DNA here is from genome assembly GCA_019973935.1 of Trichonephila clavipes. Classification (NCBI taxonomy): domain Eukaryota; kingdom Metazoa; phylum Arthropoda; class Arachnida; order Araneae; family Nephilidae; genus Trichonephila; species Trichonephila clavipes. The sequence goes on along the minus strand of BMAU01020360.1, from coordinate 201,005 downwards.
GCCCCTCTATACAGCCGGTTTCCAGAGGCACAAGAACCCGAACTCACAGTACGCTAGCCAAGAGTGCGTGACCATAACCAATAGGCTACCGTGACCACAAATGTTTTCTTTTGATAAAGTGAATAATACATATATACAACTCACTGGCGCAACAGCCCATGAAGGCCAAGGCCCACTTTGTCCATCTCAGTATGCGTGACCTTGGGCGCTGAGGTGCATCAGTAAATGTCCCGATCAGGTTATTAGTCTGAAGCAAACCCCCAGTGTTTAGTCGCCAAGCAAGCTTGGTACTCATTTATCGACCCACTGAAGGGATGAAAGGCTGAGTCGACCTTGCCCAGCCCGAGGATAGAGCCCCGGACCAGTTGTGTGGAAGCGCGATACGCTTCCACTCGGCCTCTAATACATATATACTAGACAAAACTTCTAAAGCTGCTTATCATAATGTGTTCTGAAATTAGTAGAGTGGCCGCGGCAGCCAAGTGGTCATGGGTACAAACTCGTGGCTCGTGTTGTCCAGTCATGATGTTACTGAAGACTCGAACTGTAGAGAAGTATCCAGAGCTTCGATCCGGAACTGAACAGAAAACCGGAAAAAAGCATTATTTTGGTCGGAACGGAAAACGGAACCCAACCGGAAAAAAATATCGGTTTGATATATCTTCAGTCATTTTGTTACTGTAACCAACTTATCAATATTTTCTAATTTCCCCCACTACATGTACATTGCTTCTCGATTTCCTGTTTTGATGTTCACTGGTACTTTTCTGTTTCAGTTTTGCATGAAATTGCTTGTAGATTTAGTTCAGTTCAATGAATGGACTAAATTCATGTGACTATGACGTCACATGATAACTGAGCCACGTCTTTTCGGCCAATCAGTTAATAATATAATGCGACGTCATATTTATATCATAAATATAATCACACGTTTTCAGCCAATTAGTTCATGTGCTTCACTGTTGCCAACTTTTGCTTTTTGTAGAAACTTACTTTTAGAAAGTACATATTTGTCAGTGAGATAAAAATGCACATAGTTAAATAAAATGCATCTAATTAAAAACTATTCGCATCATGTAAGTATTTTTTTTTTTAATTTTGAAAACTGTTTGAAGAATTTTAACACACGTGAACTCTTTACCCAATCATCAAATTTTAAATGTCATCTAAATTTTACACGTTGAACAACTAGTATGTCAATTTTTAATCAATGGGAAACACGTGATTACCGTTATAATGTGACCATCATGAATTTAGTCCATTAGAAGTACAGATGGTTTTTTTAAGAAAAATATCAGTCTGAGTTACGTTTTTCACATCTCAGCATGCGATCATCCACGGATGTTTGTATAAAATGTGTAGACAGACAAACCAGAATCATGAACCTAATTGTCAAATGCAATTTTGATAATGGGTAACAACGTATCAATTCTCGCCTTTCTCTGCATACCACCTGTATCGCACAAGCAAGCTTGGTACTCATTTATCGACCCACTGAAGGGATGAAGGGCTGAGTCGACCTTGCCCAGCCCGGGGTTAAGGTATCCAAATACTTGCGGCAACTTTTTTTCTAAAAATTGGAGATATAGAGATTTTTTGTAGTTTTAGATTTATTTAGTACATTTTAAGAAAAAAAGGCCAAAATTCAGAAGAGAAAAATAATTATTACTACTAAAATGGGTAAAAATTGACAAAAATTGCATAAACAGGGCCCGCTCTGTACCAAAAGAAAATGAGAAAATTTCAATCAATTTTCATGTATTACTTTGCTATTGCTTTTTAAAATGACAACCAGGATAAGAGATATTTTAATTTTTACAAAAACTAGAGCACTTTATATTAGTTATATGAAATTGCTTAAAAAAAACAGTGATTATATTCACATAAAGAACTGTAAATTTTGTAATAAAACACTGATTGATAAATCTGAAGGTTAAAAACACTTCTACTGTTCTACAGAACATACGCAAAAAAATTTCAGCAAATTATTTTAAAAACTTTTTGAGCAATCGCTATGCCCATTTGAGCTTTTCGAAAAAAAACACATTTCGAGAAAAACGCTTTTAAAAAAGTTTGACATCCCATGTAAAGTTATTACATCTGTTTTTACTCAAACACTTGTAGTTTTTGTTCTAGTGAATGGAAAATAAAAAAATTGGTATTCTTATAAAGCTAATAAGATGGCCTATAAAATAAAATCATAAAGAAATGTCATTTTTTTAAATAATCATGATTTTAGGGTAGTCGGATACCTTAATAAGAATATATATAAAATAAAATTATTTGTTTGAATTGAACCGAAAACCGTTATTGTTGGCGTAACGGAAACCGGAACTGAGCCGATATATTTTTAGGGGGTTGAACCGGAACGAAAAAAATTACGGTTCGAAGCCCTGACGTACATGCAAATAAAAATTACCGCAGTTCAAAGACCTTACTTTGGCGTAATGTGGAAGTTTGGAGAATTGGAGGCCATCTCAGGTAAGTTCACTTTAAAGTTGCTCAAAATTACGAGGTTCGTTACCAATAGCTCCAATGCTGCTTTAAGTACAATGTTAGTAAGCACTCATTCACTGGAATCAGTAGGAAACATTTTTTAAAAGATTTGTTATATATGCAATTCATATGTTGTTGCTGTTGTTGTTGCACGCCCCATTGGTCAGCAGTGCTAGACCAGGTCCATGACATCGTACACTTTCGAAAAATCCAACACCAGCAAGGGATCGTCTGCTAAATCCTGCTTGGTGAGCCCTAGGCATTCGAGGATGTGAGCAGGCGAGGCCGGGTGAGAAAAACAGTTCGTGCACATTTCAAAGGCTTTTACATCCTTCGGAAAATTTCATTGTTTTAAGATGGCCACTTCGAAATCGGGCTAGAAGAGTTTGATCCTATCTTTTAAAACCGTGAGCCAGAGATCCTCCAGAACGAGAACACTGATACCAATGGTGCTCTGAAGAGGGGTAAGCCAAGCGGTCTTATTCTGGTGTTTAGTTCTGGAGAAAATCTCCAAAAAGGTGAGGGGTGCCGACGGCTCTGGTACCTCGCGAGCGCCAGCCTTGGCCAAAGTGTCCGCAATATCATTTCCATCTAGATCTATGTGAGAGTGAATCCACTGCAGATGAATTTGATGCGATGTGGAAAGTCGTTTTAACTTGGTTAGTATTGACACTCCAACATTATCTCTCACACTTTGCCAATTGGACAAGCGCTGTATTGCACTTCTACTACCAGACAGTATCCAAATCTCTTTTCCATTTGGAAGAGATGAAAGAGAACCAAAGGCCTCATCAATGGCTATTAGCTGACTGTGCGAAAAACTGAGCAACCGTCTGGATTTCTCCTCTGGATTCTTAAGGTATGCTCTTGCGATTTGATGTAAATTCCGCTGCCAGATCGATAATAATCGTCTTTACTGCCGTCCTTATAAACCTGAACGGCGTCAATTGGTATATCTCCAATTCTCTCTAGAGCTAGTTGCTTTAGATAGGCAGGAAGGTATGTTTGTTTATTCACGTGTACTGGTAATTCTGGATGGAAAAAGACCCTATCAAAAGATCGTCCGCTGGGTCAAGACATTGTGACAGGTGATGAGGTTCCACAGCACCAATGGTAAGGTTAAAAGAGACCATTTGGCTGAAGGGACTGTTTCTCCTGAGTCTCTGGTTATTACATCCATCTTTAAAGTAAGCTGAAGTACGATTTCGAGAGTCTAGACATCTGAGTTTGTTGTAGTAATGTAATTCATATAAATATATTTAAATAAACTTCAAACGGGATGAGTCTAATATTTAATTTTTAGATATAAACTCAAGGTATACACACTCATGTTCTCTTCACTATTTATTTTTAAAGGGATGTATTGATTTTTTATATCAATTTGTAAAAGTTACTGCGTTTTACCTCTTTTTGTAGAAAACAACAGTTGTGTACATTCATGGAGGAAGAAAAAAATTTCTTCAAAGCAGAGTATGAAAGTAAGAAAGTATTAAAGAAAGAAAGCATGCAACTTTTAAATCAAGCATATCAAGACTTTCATCTTGAGCTGTTATTACTAAAAGATGAACTGAGCGGGATGGAAGACATGGCTTTAGAGAAAACTTTAAAAAGTACAGAAATAGAACAAGTTTCTAAAAAGATCGAAGAGCTGAAAGAAATGGAACAAAAATTAGGTAAATCAAGGTTTTCTATTTTGTTTAATTTTTTTTAAAAAAATTCAAGCTGTTTTTTCCATATAATTTTATATAATACAATAGTAAACTTATGACGTAAAAAAGTTCCTTAATAATATTTGATTTTTTTTAAGCAATAAAGATACAAAAATGTTAGATAACTTTTGTGAAAAGTATTAGAAAATAAATTAAGAAGTTTAAAAAAATGGATTATGTGTGTGTGTATTTTTAGTTATATATATAATATAAGCTAATAAAACATACATATTACATATTTAAGAAATTGTGTGTGAATTTTCAATATTGAAATATCTGCCGACCTTATGAAAATAATTCATCTAATTAGCATTTTAATACCTAGAAGTAAGACACAAGTTTTGATTTCATATTTAAAAATATTGGTACTTGTGTATTATATCATTGGCCAATTCCGTCAAACTAAAAATGTCGCCAAATGACACGATATAGAGCCAATTGAGGAAACCTTTGCCACTCACGTACTAACTCAGTAATAATATCGATGGCAGCATTTGTCAACGTTTTTTGTTTGGTGAAAAACGGGTTGACAGTATAATACGTAAGTACGGGAATTTTTTTAACTTAGGATTATCAATAATAAATATATATTGCTAGCATGTTTGTTTTTTACTTCGGTAACTAAAAGGATTATTACAATTTAAACTAGTACAAGTACTAGTTTCAAGTACTTTTCCGTTTTGACGGCGCAAGCAATTAAGTCCCCAAAAATGATACAACCGACGCCAAACGAAATATTCCCACTGGTAACCTTTTACCCCCACATTTTCAAAACAATTCGCTGTCATTTCTTATCAGTGCCATCTTTTTCATAATGCATAAAAAATAGGTGAAAAACCAATGAGAACTAACATTTATAACATTTTTTTATATATGGTGTATATAAATTAAGAAGTTAATCGCCGGCCCAAAGCCCGCTTAGCGAGATTTGGGCCGGCGAAACGAAAAAGTACCCATTTTCATTTTAATGCACTTACACCACTCAACAGATTTAATTGCTCAACTTTTCTTTTCGAAGAATTTCTTTCAACTATAAACATTTTATCTTTGGAATAAAAATAAACATATCAACGTGAAAAAAATAAATATTTAGGCAGAAAATAAAATCATTTGTTCATTACATTTAAATATGAAGCGATATAATGTCTTTAGGTACTTATGTATTATATAAATAATCGCCGACGTTTAAGATAACTCGCCAAGTAGGCAACTCCAATTTCGCATGTGGCGTGTGCGCTGAAATGGCAATCATGTGCTTCATTTCATATAATGTCGCCAATAGGTTGTAATAATATCTGTCTTTATTTCAGAAAAGAAACTGTATGAGGCAGAAAAAAATGTTGACGATATTTCAAACTTGGTTTCCAAACTTGAGGATTTGCAGGAACAAATCAGCAAAAAGAATGAACATTTTGAAATACAAATTTCAGATTTAAATGCAGATTTCAAATCATTTATTGAGAGGTAATGTAGTTCCATATTATTTTACAATTTTCTCGTGTTCTTTACATTCATTGTGCAATTTAAAAATCTTTTACTTCTTAAATTTAATTATTTTTATTTAATCAAGAAATAAAATATCAAAGAAATTACTCTTAACAATAGAAACTTGAACTGAAGTTCATAATTCCTTAAAAATGACAAAACATGGAAGCGTTTTTGGTACCTAAGTTTTTTTCCTTCCACCAATTTCGCCAAATAAAAAGACTGTCAAATGCTGCCATTGCTTTTTTTGCGCCGGAACAGTTTTCCACTAATGGCTGCATATCACATCGTTTGGTGACATCTTTTGATTTGAAGAAATTGGTCGATGGTGTAATACTTAAGTATCAAATTTTTATTTAAACAGAAAAATTTAAAGTAAAGTTTCAATTTGAGACCGTTTCATTCGTTTTTAATAAATAACAAAAAAATTAAATAAAATTTCTTTAAAAATTAAATAAAATAAATTTTATAATTTTAATTTGCTTTACCAATGGGCTCAGTTCATTACGGTCACATAATAAAAGAAATCACGTGTTCTCCATTGAATTCAAAAAACTGAAATTAAACTAACTTGCATTGTTGTTCTGTTTGTAAAATTTAGAAAAAATTTCAAATTTCATATGCATTTAAAGATGATGAAATACAATAAAAAAATTAATCAAAAAGATTTTAAAAGTTAAAAAAAATATTATTTTATTCCTGAACTTTTAAATTAAGAATATTATGCTTACATATATACGTTAATATTGTTGACAAATATATGCTTTTTAAAGGAAAGTTTCTGCAAAGAGCGAAAGTTGGCAACAATGAAGAGCACGAACTAATTAGCTGGAAACAAATGATCGTATTTATCGTATGATTATGACATCAAATGAATTTATGAACTAATAGGCTTAATTCATGTGACATCATAGTCAGATGATAGTGAAAGCCACGTGATTCTAGCCAATCAATTCAAAAACTCATGCGACGTCACAGTCACACGATAAAAACTATTTAGTTTTTCCAGCTAATCAGTTCGCGCGCTCCGGTGTTGCAAAGTTTTGCTCTTTGCAGAAACTTTCTCTTAAAAAGTACATATGCATACAAAATGCATTTTATTTAAAAGTATAAACATTAAATACGATTTTTTTAATTCAAAAATTCTTTTTGAAGAATTTTTTTTTTCCTAACATCTAAACAGCTGTACCCAAATATGAGATTTTATCTGAGTTTTAAAAATAGAACAAGTATAATTAGTTTAATGTTTGTTTTGAATTCAATGGAAAACAAGTGTTTGTTTTTATTATGTGACTGACGTCACATTAATTTGGCCCATTAGCTTGTTCATGAATTCCGTTTCCACTGAAGTAAAATCTTACAGTTATACTACAGATTCCTTTCTGATTAAATTTATTAATGTATTTTTTGAATAAATGTTCGCTCCAAAAATGCCTTTCAAACGCACACGTATAAATATATAACATTTTAAACAACACGTATAAAAAAACCTTTAAATGGGCTACTTTCATCACATTCTTGATTTTTATTTTACAGCATTCTCTTACACATACAATCAACGTTTTTATGACTCCAGATATTGGAAAATCTTTCAAAAGTGTAATGTGCCTAAATAGTTATGTTTAATAATTCATTCATGTATTATATGAAATTACTGCATTTAAAACGCATATATATACTTTTTTTTACAGTCTTAAAGAACAATTAAATACATTAATTGAAGGACTTATCAAAGACAAATCGCTAAAGCTGCACTTGTTACCTTTGCCTTATCAAGCACTGTTTGAAAGTGGAATGTTAGGAAGTATCTGGTTTGAATCTGTTTTAGGAACTTGTGAAAACCTCATTCAACAAAATACTGAAACGAATAATAATCTTCTACAAATCAAACAAGCCAGTAATAAAGCCAAGGAAGCTTCTCAAAATGCTATATCTAGCATCATATTCACAAACGAGGTAATTATTAACCCTTTTTTTAAACAACAAGTTTTCAATTTAACTAACAAAATATACAATCATTTATATAGAACTGCCAAATCGTTTCAAAATAATTTCATATTTCTGTAATATATTTTATTTTATTTAACTAATATTTTATTCTTCATATTGGTAAATTTTATTTGGATAGTGAGATTTATGGACAATATTCGATTTCACATCAACCTGCAAGTACGAAATATCAAGTTTTTCACGATGAATTTTTCATCCAATATAACATTCGGAATTACATACAAAGGGCGGTTCCTTTTTCCCTTACCTTTGAATCGAGCGGATATACAGCCAAATGGAAAATGGGAGCATTTTATCAAACTGCACATATCAAATATGTGTTAATAAAAGATGTTAATTCCAAAATATATGATAGGATAAAGCTGAAACGCTGGAAAATCGAAGATCTGCTAGGCCAGCAATCCTCGTAGGGAGGCAGTTCCTCAGTTCCGGTTCCTAACTGGACACGACTTCTTGGTGGAGCATCTCCATCGTATTAAATTATTTTTTTTAGTCCTAGATGTTCTCTATGTGATTTGGCAGATCAATTGGATAGAAACTACTTTCATCGTTGTACGGCACTTCATTCGAACTCGGAAACAGTTTTTTTATTGGCAAGCTAGATAACTTTTAAGGCAATAACTTCTTCGGTTAATTCCTTTTTTATGTGTTTGTCTCTTAGGTATTTTACCAGTTTTGTACTTATTTTTCCTTGTATATCCGCCTTGCTATTGGAAATAAAAAAAAAAGGGGGAGAACGCACAGTAACATCTCACCTCTCTGTAACCATATAATCAATGTTACTACTGACGCCAGTCTGAGCTTAACTGAAAACACATTAACATGGCTTGCAAATTGATTATCGAATCAGACATGAGTTGCGTAGATTTAAAAGTAGAATTTAAAAAAAATTAAAAATGATAAAGTTAAAACTTTTACCACTACCATACCAGTTTGTAGGAGACTGAAAAACTATATAAGCAAGAAGCAAATAAATGCATTCTCTTTTGGCCTCCCGAAAGACAAGCAGCTAGAAGTTGTCATAAGATGTATTCATGTTGCTCCAAAGTTCTTTGACACGGAGTCAAAGCATATATTTGTTCACCCTTGTGACAAACGCCTAAATCTTTATGACGATTATGTCGAAAAATAACCCCATGAGCGTACATAACTTTTGATATTAATTTTCTTTTTCATTGTACTCGTCTTATAATATTGCCAGAGGTAAAAAACAACTGTCCCTCAATAGATTTTATATATAAATCATATCACCATTACTTTAGAAAGAATATGATGGATACAATAATCCCTCCACTTACGCGAATACAGATTAACACGATTTTCAAATATCGTTTTTTTTTTTTTAATCACTGAAACTCAGGCGGAATCAGTGCCAGAGCCTGACAAAATTGGTTAATTTCGTTCATTCTTTTCTTCCCCTTCTCGCGGTTTTTCTTCGGATTTGATTGTAGAAGTTGTCGATTTTGCCAGGCAAATAAATTTAGAAGTGGATAGTAATGTTGTTCAAGAATTGCTAAATTCCTATAATCAGGAGCTGACAATGGATGAGCTCATAGAAATGCACGAGCAAGAACCAAGACATTGAAGAATTTGAGTATTTACACCTAGTTCAGTCAGATGGAATGACGGTTGGATTGGAGAAAAAAAAAATCTTTAGAGCTGGCAGAAAACTCGTTAGATTTTATGAAACTCTCTACATCAAAAATAACTTCGGTTTGCGATTTTGCATGTGTGTGTTACGTAAGATTTTATTTTATAAAAATTATTTTTTTTCAAAATCATTCTTTTTTGTCTCCGGTCCTAAATAAAAATAGTTTATGTGCGCAATTATACCCCGACTTAGGCGATAGGTGGGACTGAGGGATAACCGCGTAAATCAGGGTATTATTGTATACATAATTTTTTTTATCAACATATTTGTTACAAACATACACCTGTGTGAAGAATAGTCAAAATGTTCCCACGCATGTCGTAAGAGGCGACTAAAATGGGTACCCAGTGTACAGGGGCAGTCTGCCCCTGGGGATTATATCTGGGGACTGGTCCTACAGGCGAGGGGGTTGGGCGTACTGTTAACAAATCTACCCTGTAAAAAACTTATGAAATCGAATGAAGAAAATTCCCGGGAACAACTCAGTGTCAGTTCAAAGGAAGACACTGGTCCACGAGGGGCTGTCTTGCCGGATAAGATGATGTTGAGTTACACACATATAAAATGTCAATTTATATATATAACCTGTTTTTCTTTTTTTCTAAAAAAACAACTTATTTTTACTCATAGTTTTATTCTTTCTCTTTGCTTAAAATAATGTTAGCACATACATTTCTGTGTGTTTTATAGAATGTGTTGTTTAATTTCAACTGACACTTTTTTCGTTCTCTTTCCACTCTTAGCAATTGCTTACATTGTAGAATAAACATTGCAAAGCTAGGTTTAAAAAGATAGTGTACTTAAAGAAACTTATTCTCATGAAGAAGGTTCTAAGTTTTAAATTAATTTCATGTATATAGACTTGACTTTTTATTATCAGCATTTCTTTACCATAGTTACAAGCAAAAAATTAATAAAAAGCTGCACCAATGAAACAAACATTTTTTTTTAAATATAGTTCTTAATTTTATGATTTTTTCACAAAGAATTTTATTTTTATGCTACAAATTTAAAGAAGATATGCACAAAAAATTATTGAAATGATAAACTGCAATAAAAAAGTATTCAAGAATACTCTGCACTATAAATTGTTGAACAGAAAATAGGTCAGATAAATTCCCTAATATCATTAGTAACATTTTAATTGTTGTTAAAAAATAACAGAACAAAAATAAAACCTGAAGAAATTTTCATCAAAAGTTAATTATTTCTCAGTTGTTTTTATTTTATATAATTATTTTCCATTTTTGTACTTAAATAAAAGTTACAAAAACAAGAACATGTATCATCAGACAATGCTATTTAAATAGCAAACAATGTATGATCAACCTCTTTGTCTATTCAATTCAAAATGTTTCATTAAACTACAGGGAAAAAAACAACTAAAAAGACTCAAAAATAATGAAATACACTGCTAACTACTAATAAAAATTTTCAAATATTTTTACAGGCTAAAGAAGTGATCAGTCATTTAAGTGCAGAATTAAATTTCTCAAAAGACCAAGAATATATTTATTCAAATTTGCTTCAGAAATATAAATCCCAAATGAAGTATATAATTCAACTGAATAATAAGGTAAGGCATTTACACTCTATATAAGAGCATTGTTATACACATTTCTTTATGTATTAATCATTCATTGTTTGATATAAAATTGTACACAAAGGAATTCAATTCATATGTTATGGTAAAACTATCGTAAAAAAAAAATTGCCATTACATGAATATGCATAATGTACATACATATACTCTTGGATATAGAAAAAAAAAAATTAATTGAAAAAATGAGCACTGAAACCGTATTTTAAAACTTAATTTTTTTAAAACCAGAAATAATCAAACTTCTAATGCAGAAATTAATGTCATTTACATTCATCTAGAAATTTAAGAAAAAAAGTTTCAATAGTATGAATTAGAAATTATATTATACAAATGGAATTTAAGTTAATCATATCTCATGTTTTCTGCAATGTTATTTTTTATAGCTATATTATAATTTTCATACTTTGCATTTCTTTTCCACCAGAATTTGGCTTTGAAACAAGATACAACACATTTAACGAATCGGATAGAATCTCTAGAAAAAGAAATAAAGCAAAAAGAAATCTTTGAAAATGATTTTGAAGAAAACCATCGCTTCTTGAAGATTATAATGAAAGTTAAAGATGTTATTATTAAAGAACTATAATATGGATAAAGAAGCAAAATGTTATTATGTTTTTCATAATTATAAACAATTAATATATTTATATTGAACATTTGATAGCTGATTCTGGTACATATATATTTTTAAAAATATGTGTGAAATAATATACAATTTCATAATTTTTTTCATTGTAAAATTTCAAATTCTATCATATTTTATGACTTTAAATCTGTCTCTGAAAAAGCTTTTTTCATCTTCAGCAATAAATGTTTAAACATGCAAAGAAAAAGTACAAAAAAAAAAACCTTTGGCAGTATCTATTTTAATATTAAAATGTATTCTGATACACATAGTTAAATATATTTTAAATTTTACTCAACTTTTAAATGAATATCCCTAATATTCATAAGTATAAACATTTTCAATAACGGGGAAATAATTGTTGAATAAATTATTTGTAGAAAAAAATTTAATGAACCTTATTTGCTGTCATTGTTTTTAATAGCTTTTTAATCACAAATAATTACTGCATCTACATAATGCAACAATTCACTAATATAATTTGCATGGTAAAATGTCAAAGGCATACAAGTATTCTCATTAATATTATGTATAAAATATTTTTTCTTTCAAATAGTAATAATTTGTTTAGTTTTTCATTTTTGTTTCAGAACCTTTATGCAAACTATATTCATTTAAAATCAAATTCAATGCAGAAACACACTTTCATATTCTATTTGAACAATATGGATAACAAACAATCCACATTGCCACGTGAAAGCGCGGTCGACACACCTGCATCTCCAACGTCATCAGCCAGACCAACAAAGAATCACTCTTGCATATTTATTGTTTGAAACATATTTTCTTTTTTTTTTACAGTAAATGATTTTTTTTATAACAACTGAGATGCAAACTCTTACATGAAGCAGTTTCCTATTAAAATCTGAAGTTTTTCAATTTTATAATTGAAAAATTCAGAACTATTATTTCTCAAAAATTATTATACACATGATGAAGACGATTAATAAGAATACATAATTCCTATAAAAATTTTGCCTAATGAAAAACAGAAAAAATTACAAATGATATATAATGAAATTTGACATCATATTCAGAAACATTCCCCCCTTTTCTTTAAATAGTATTTTCTTTATGCATCTGACACTAATTTATTAAAATGAACTTAATAAATATTATTTTAACAGTACAGATATATATATATATTATTTTACAATTTCAATAACTTGAGAAATTTAATCACATGTATTCAAAATACAATAATTTAAGCTACAAGTAATAAAATTAGCTATTTACTGAACTATCTTGATGTTACTGACTGTGATTTTGAGATATAAATTATTCCAGAGATCATAATCTCAAATAAAAAATTTCTAAATGAATTATTTTACTCTCAGTTACTAATAACAGAAAGTCAAAAGCCATATTTTGTTTGCGAGTAGCAATTATTTTAAAAGCTGCATTCCAAAAGGTAGTGATTTTTTTTTAAAAATTACAGTTAATCAAAAGGTTTATTACTTTGACTTACTTTACCTCCCCTACTATAAATATTTGAAATTTCACAGAGACCAGGAAAAATCAGAATTGATAGTCTTAATTTTATGGCTGTATATTACTGTACAGCAAACAGAAGTATTTGTATTATCTCAGAATAAGACACATTAAAAAAATTCATCGAACATTGTAAACCAGTTTTTTTCTCTCCCTGAAGTCTGAAGTTCATGTTTAATGCATACACTACAAAATGTGAATTGAACAGCAAATGACACACAGCAAACAATTTTTAATAAAAATGAAAACTGCTATGATTGATATTTTAAAAAAAAAACTTTACAATTTAAGAACAAACATGTACAAAACTGATGTCTGAATGATGTTTTCAAACAAAACACAACACAATTTTTTTATTTCACTGGTAATACAGCTCCAGGTTCATGCCATCATGTATTTCATCTTCACATTAGTTAAGTACCAATTTTTAATACATATTTTGAAAACTCAAAAGACAATTAAGTTCATTTTATAACAAAGGTTACATAAAGAATAAGTAAAATCTATTTAGTAAATATGCAACTAATAAATGACTAACTATATAATATTTAAATTTATTTAAGCATTCAATTATTGAACATAATTATTATTAAAGTAAGAAAAGTGCACATAACATTTTGTGGAATTTAAACACCATTTTCTTAAAGCACCACTAAAGTCCATTATTTAAAAAAAAAATTTATTATAAATATAATATTCTATCAAAAAGCCAAGTCTGAAAAATAAAGTACTGAAAGCCAGAATGCTTGAATTTCTTAACTTCAGCCAAAAGTATGTCTCACTTGATAGCTAAAAAAAACTTCACTGATAGAAATTGTATCCAATTTGCAGGACACAAAGAGTTTTATAAGTTAATTTTGAACTAATTAGGTTGCACCAAAAGATGAAGGAAATAATTAAAAATCCAAAATTATAATGATAATAAAATATTATTTAATTAAAAAATATATTAATAAGTTTTGTAAATGTAAATTCATAAAACTAAGCTATTGTGAACAAAAAACTTTAACTTATTTCTATGATTATTTCAGAAAAAAAAATCTAGTCTTTTTAAAATATAAAATAACAATTTTAAAAACAATAATCTAAAAAATAAATATTTGAACATTTTTAAACTGATAATCATCGAAAACTGTGACAAAAAAGCTCTTAAAAATAAATAAAACTAGGCGTTTGCTGTTTGTTTTTTTTTTTTTCATTTTAAGAGATAAAAGTTTTAATTATTTATAAAACAGAATGCAAGGAGGAGTAATTTAGAAAATAGTCTTATAGCAAAATTATCTCATTTTTTAAAAAACACACAAGGAACCAAAAAAAAAATATATTTAAAAGGATACAGTCTGCCAATGTAATATTATCCTTGAATATTGTGTACCTGTAAAAAAAAAAAAAAAAATCAGTATCATAAGTATATTTTTCTTCATTGTGAAAAAGCACAAGATTCTACATCTTAAAAATTAAAATGAAAAATAGTATTTTATATTACTTACCATTTTTTCAAAACAATTTTATCCCACTTTGTTCCAGTTTGAGCAGAAATAAGTTTTTTAAGGTCTCCAATAGTATCCTCAGCACTGTAGCTTGAGTTAAGTAATTCAGTTACTTTTTTTAAAAAAAAATCACACATATGTATACATATACTACATATTAATAATTTTCACCTAATGACTCTAAAATAAAAGAAAAAATAAATCCCCCTTCCCAATAGTTGCAATAAATTCAAATCAAATACCAATTAAAATTATACATAGAAATCTCTTTTAATTTCTAATGCACACAAGACTCACATTCTATCCAAGTTGAGCAGAAAATAAAAGCCAATTACACTAATTTCCCTTATATTTCCTTTTGATGTTATCTGCATTTTTTAAATTACTTATGCAAAATGTTTAATGGTCATTGACATTACATGCAGTAAGAAGAATAAGAAAAGGAAATTAAAGCAAGAATTTTACTAAGAAATAAAAATTATTAACTTATATATTTAGATGATTACAATAACATAAATGTATAGCTCATATTAGAATTAAATAAATGTGATTAAAATATGAAGCAAATTATTCATTAAAAATTCACATTTGCAATATTAGATGTTTATAATTTATACTACAAACAAATAATATATAAAAATAAATTTTAAGTCATTCCTACTTAGATCAACAAAGAAAAATTTTATTTTAGTTACTTTTTATTAAAAAGTTACAATTAATATAAATATATATATCTAGATACATATGATAGAATCACAATATTAAGTGACAAAATAGAAAGTGATTTTCTTTGCAAATTTCCTTTCTATATAGGGTGTTGAACTATTTTTTTTTGTTTATTACTATTTAGTCATTAGTTAAATTTAATTATTCTAATAAAATAGTACAATAAAAAAGAAATCACATTCTCAAAAATTATAGGCCACCCGAAGAGATTTGAATCCACGACCTTTGGATTAGAAATCCAATGTGCTATGCATTGCATTACAGAGACACAATGAACAATTTTCCTTTTTATACATGTTGTTGGACTATTATTTTCATTTGTTACTATTTATTCATCTTTCAATTTAATTAATGAATCAATACTTGAGAAAAACTGTATCAACATCAAGTGCCATCCACTACAAGTTTAAAAAAATGTATTTGAACTTGAATGGATGAACAGAAAGTATTTATTAATGATTGAAAATTTGAACAAGATATATATTAGGTTAGGGGAAAAAGAGATCCATAATTTTTACCATAGATGGCTGTAGTGTTGATATCTTGTGAAGTATTGATCAAACAATTTCAAATTTATACTCGTTGTCAAGGGGACATTTCACACTAAGAAATGCTTTTGCTGTTTTTCTGTTTGGTCCATTTTGTTGTGAGTTACAGGGTGTTAAAAATGTAAGTCAACAAAGAGAAAATTCGGTAATTTTTTCTTTGATAAAGGCAAAAATGCAAGCCAAGAGGCTGAAATTGTGAATGATGTTTATGATGCCGATACTGTAACAGCTAATTACATGCAATTTTGGTTTCATCAAATTCGTTTGGGCATTTTTGATGTTAAAGATGCACTTTGCACAGGCAAGCCCGTCGTCGAAAATGTCCCGAAAATCACAGAAATAATCAAAGTTGACCGGCATCTTAGTAATGGTAGCATCTTCCAGGAGCTAAAGATCGACCATAAAACAGATTTAAACCATTTGCGCAAAGTTGTATTCAAAAAGAAGCTCAATATTTGGTTGCCACACCAATTAACACCAAAAAACATGATGTGTCAAATTTACATCTGTGAAGCCTTGTTCAAACGGAATGAAATCGACCCATTTCTTAAACGGATGGTGACTAGGGATGAGAAATGGGTCACATACGACAATATTGTGTGAAAACGATCATGGTCAAAATGCGGTGAAGCAGCTCAAACGGTGGCCAAACCAGGACTAATGGCCAGGAAGGTTCTACTGTGTATTTGGTGGGACTGGAAAGAAATAATTTATTATGAGTTGCTTTCGTATGGCCTAACACTAAGTCCAGATCTGTATTGTCAACAACTGGACAGTTTAAAGCTAGCGACTGACCAGAAACAGCCAACAAAAGAGGCGTTGTGTTACATTAGGACAACTCCACACCACACACGTCTGTAGTGACTCGGCAGAAACTCTGGGAGCTTGGTTGGGAAGTTTTAATGTATCCACCATATAGTCCGGACCTGGAACCAAGCGATTACCATCGTTTTCTTGCATTTCAAAACTTCCTGAGTGATAAGAAATTGGGATCAAGAGAAGATTGGGAAAATCGATTGCTAGAGTTTTTCGCGAATAAGAATCAAGACTTCGATGAGAGAGACATTATGAAGTTAACTTTAAAATGGCAACAAGTTATACAACAAAACGGTGCATATTTAATCCAAATCGGACAATTAGAACCATGTTAAATAAAGTCTTGAATTTCATGCAAAAATAATGGATTTCTTTTCCCCCAACCTAATATATATAGGGAGAGAGTGAACTATAAAAGTAGGAATTTAATAAATAGAAAAATAGTTATAAAAGATGATTGCAAATGCATCATACATCATAAATAAGTACATATTTAAAATAGATGACTATGTATTGTATTACAAAAGGTATAACAAACAAAATTCAATTCTATATAAATTTGTAACAAAAACAAAATTCTATATAAATTAAAAAAAAAACTTGCTAATATTTGAGTCATGTGATGAATAGCACAAAACTTCATAATTTTCAACACAGATGTATGATGAAATCTAACACTCATTTTAATGTCAAATGAATAGGTATGAATAATGACAATGTTTAATGTAACTTAGTTCAAGAAGGATTGCATGACTTATAACACATTAATACAATCCCCATAAAAAATGGAGAAAATTATCACACTTTATCAAGTCCAATTAAAAAAATACTCTTAACATTTTAAGTTTGTAAAAAAACAATGTTGAACAAAAAAACGTTTACTTCATGGTTAAAAAATACTTGAACAATTTATCTAGCCTTTCTACTAAAAAAGCATAGATATTAGATACATATGTACATATACTGAAAACTATATATATGTTACCGGAAAAGTATAAAATGTCGATATTCTATAGAATGCTGGATGTATTTAGGCAAAGTATGAAACATGAGATTTATTACATACTTTGCCAAGGCATTCTATAGAATGACAACTATTTAGGCAAAGTATGAAAAAAAAAGTCATGATAAAGCTATTATATCAATGACATACATTCCTTAAAATACAAATGCTATTCTGACAAAATAATGAGAGTGCAATTAAAAAAAATTATTCCGAATACGTAAAGAAAAATGAAAGGTATACCAAACAAAATTTATGTGTTTCTTATTAAGGAAAACAAAATTTTCATTTAAAAAGAAGAAATTAAAATTAACCTACAGCATCGTAGGCCTGAATGACATTTTGAATTACATTTCATTATATTTTTCATGCAGAAACAAGAATCTGACATAATACTGTATCACAGTGCTTCCCTACCATTTTATCTACTAGACCAGTCAATGTTTGATAATTTTACCATGGCCCGCCAAGGGTGAGACATTGATTATTTTTATTTTAATTTGTTTTTATTTAATAATTTAATTGTATTTAAACAGCCCTTCAGAATAAAATCCGTTGAGTCAAAAAACGAATATAAAGTGATTTTACATGAAATATAAAGTAATTTCCATGGAAAGTCGCACAAACAAGAGAGAAATACACCACAGTAAATAAAATGGAAATAATTAAATGCTCCTTGAATGGCCCGTTACCATTTAATCCATGGACCAGGCATTGGGGACGACTGCTGTAAAGTAGGTACTGGCGACTTTTTTGACAGGTTAAATGTGAGTTTACTTTTATTTTCCACAAACATCACATCATAGCTATTCAGCACCCAATAGTCCCTGAGTTTGAACATTTTAATTGTTTTGTGTATCAGTCATTAACTTCAGTTAAGTAATTTCAGTTCAGAAAAATGTTTTTTTTTACAGCTTTAACTCTAATTTCGGCCAGCTCGTCATTGAATAGTTGTTTCATATCTACAGACCAGGGGTCGGCAACCTTTTAGCTGTGGCTTGTCAAGCCAATCTACTAATATGATTCAGCCTACCACACAGTGGGGCATTTTTGAAACAATTCAAAAATTAACAAATCTGCTGAGTAGTGCAAAGTGCCACCGAGAATTGTACCACATGCCATAGGTTGCCAATCCCTGCTATAGAACATGACTCCTTCTCCAACACCCCTGCTTGCTCCTCCATTTTCATGCAGCACAGGAGAAAACCAATTTTTTGTTAAATTAGTTTAACACTAGAACCATGGATGGGGTCATTTTGACCCAAACAACAATTTTTTTTTTCTGATTTTCTCAAAAAGTTACTAACAGAATTGAAAAAAATGTCTTGACTTTTCCTATTTTTATACCAATAACAACCTGTGAAAATATATGTTAAATACTTATCATTTTTTTTAATACTTATACCTAAAACTGCAGAATGAGTCATTTTGACCCCATTATAATCACAAGTACTAAAGTTGCAATTCAACATTTCCCGGAATGGGAAAAGCTTTTTCAGTCCTTTTTCCATTTCCAAGAGGTAAGTAGAACACTATTTCAAGGTCAGTAGATTGTTACTGATAACAGAAGAGCAGCAGAGAATTTTGTAGTAGTAGTAGCCAGTGTTGTGCAGATCCCCTCCTCCCCTCAATTGTTATTCCATATGGGAACAATGCCTCTGGCTGGCGTATTCAAGGAATGTTTTCTCTCTGATGCTTGTTTTGGCCCATTGAATGGAATGTGGTGCAATACTATCATAGTCAAGGCAGTAGTCTAACGGGCGCACATCTGGTTCTTTATAACTGCACAACTGGTTGTTGCAATTGCCTTGGAAATAGTTTGAGTGTACCAGTATGTTCGATTTTTTTCCACCTTGTTTACACGTGGAGATAAAATTGATCTTAGGTGAATATGGCTGGAAGAAATATGCGTAAATTAACAGTTAGTGAGGGCCTTGAAAATATGCAACAATTAACAGAAACTGAATCCAAAAACGATAATGATGAACAAATTGTTTTCAGCGATGATGAATATGTGCCTCCATATGAAGGAAATATTTCCTTGGATGAAGATGCAACCTCTAATTTTCCTGTACAATGTACCAGCAGAAAAACCACTTCTGGAAAGAAAAATCAATGTGCAAATAAACGTAAAAAATTCCAGATTTAAATCCAGATGAAATTAACTCTGGAACTTTTGTTACAAATGATGGAATGTGTTGGAAATGCATCACCACTGGAAGTTATATGTGTGGAAGAATTGCTGAACATAATGTTTTCAAAGAAAAGAGTGGCCCAACCAATTATGCAAAGCAAAATACTGAAAATGGCTATGTAATTAGTTCATGAAGGCTACTAGTAGATGAGCCTATGCTTCGTCATATCAAAAATTGTACAGAAGAAGCTCACCAGCAACTGGAAAAAATGGACAACTTTAGACAAACTAGATGCTTTTATATCAATTTTTATGCTCGAGATATATATGGTGCAAATAATTTAGAGCTTGATAGTCTGTGGTTTTGTTTGGAGTCCATCTTTTTTCCACGATACTATGGCAAGAGATAGATTCAGAGAACTTATGAAATTTCTGTGATTCGACAAAAAAACCTACACAATCTGAACGCTTTCAAACAGGTCAATTCTGCTTTGTTTCTGTAGTTTGGAAGAAATTTATTCAAAATTCAATAACTTGCTATAAACCAGGACTATATACAACTATTGATGAACAGCTGATTCCGTCTGAAGCCAGATGTCCTTTCACGCAATATATGCCAAGTAAACCAGATAAATTTGGTATCAATTTGTGACTTGCCACTGATGTTGATAGTAAATACGTTCTCAATGGTTTTCCATGCTTGGATAAAGATGAGGAATGTCCTGGAAACCTATCATCTCTCTCCAAGTACGTCATTTTGCATTTGATAGAACCTTTCGAAAATAAAGAAAGAAATATCACTAATGATAAATTTTTCACTACACTAAATCTGTTCGAAATGTTAAAAACAAAAAACACTAGTTCAACTGGAATGATGAAACGAAATCGGAGAGAAATACCTGAAATTGTGAAAAGAGTAAAGTTGCTGTTACACTATACATTGATACTGGAGCATGATATAACTTTGACAGTTTATCCGGAAAAAACCACCAAAAATGTCTTATTATTGAGCTCTCTTAATCCTACAGTTGATTTCGACAATAATCACCCAGAAAAGCTTCCAGAAACAATATTTTTATATTTAAGCAAAATTTGGTGTTGAAATGGCTCGGAAATATTCTGTGAAGGCAGAATCAAGGAGGCGGCCAGTTCATGTATTCTACAATATTTTTTATCTTGCAGAGATTAATTCATGGATTTTATACAAAGAAGTTACTAGAAAAAAAACTTACGAGAAGAGAATATCTTCAACAACTCATTGAAGAGTTGCATAGTGTGTATATTCACAAAAGAAAGTACAAGTCAGATAAACAGACAAAAGTGGATACTACTGAAGAATGTGCGTAGATGCAAAAAAGGGTTCATTGCAAAGATTTCAAGTTTAGAAACAAAACTGTAGATACTTGTTCAGACTGTAAAATACCAATGTGTGGTAAGTGTACAAAATATATAAAAAGAAGTTACCCAAAATGTGCATGAACTATGTAGGAAATCTTGACTGGTAAGAAACTAAATATTTCTATTAAATTTGTCCTCACATTTTACTAACTGTTTACAATATTCCATATTGTAATATCTTATTTTTTATCACTTATTAAAACAATTTAATGTTAAAAACGAATAAATATCGTTGACAAATAGTTACAGCATACTTTTAGCATAACAACAAGAGTTTTTATTAATTGGGGTCAATTTGACCCAGCCCACAGTTTTAGGTGTATCAAAACTGCTAGTGTTAAGTACAATTGAGTGATTTAACTTCTAATGTTAAGTACAATTAAGTATTTTGACACTCTCAAACAATTCACAATGTGCAACTGACAAATCTGAGCCTGAGGCACGTGTTCAAAGTTTTGTGTCTTGCCACACAATATTCAAAAGGAATCAGTGATGTATTTTATACTTTGCTGGTTTCTCATTAAAGATTCTATAGAGTTCCTAGGCAATGTACAAAATATGAATCATTTCATACATTGCTGCCTACTTTTAGGCATTCTATAGAATGCCAGATTTCATACTTTGCTGGTAGCATATATAATCAATGCTTAAATTTATTGATGTGTTTTTTAAACAGACAACATAAAATTCTAGAAACTGGCTTTACTTACAAAAAACACTCCATCTAGCATAACTAGTATGGATAAGCAGATAAAATTTTCACTTAATCATCTAAAGTTGAGTTCAGAATATATATTGAATAAAAGCAGTAAAATTGATAAATTGGTACAGTATTGCAGTACATTTATTAAGCAGATACTGCAGTAGAAAGTAAAAAATTGACCTATTCTTAAAGTAGCCTTAACTAAAAGTTGTATGCTGAAGGCGCTAAAATAATCTCTCAGAACAAGTAAAACAACAATAAACTAGTATATATAATCAGAGCCAAGCAAAATATCCATGACTGTTTGATAGATAAAATGTACTGTTTTGATTTAATGAAGTTTAAATTTTCTTATTAATCAATATTTTTTTAATTATATTTTAATGTATTTTTTAATTTTTCCAGCCAGATATATTGCATTAGATATATCAGACATACTTGAATGCTGCATTTTTGCCCAAACTTTGTTTTACTTTTTCAAAAGTCCCCCCCATTTTACTAAATTTATTTTGATAATATTTGTGTTCACTAGCATCCTAATTAATATTTTTCTCTCTTTCCTAAATCGTGAGATAATATAAAAAAGTAAACGATTTCTTACATCTTAAATAAATAAAAATGTAAAACTAATAAATTAATAAAAATTTCACCATAAAAAAGAACTACACTAGACTAAAAAGCATGCATAAAAATAAATATGGCATCAATAACGAAGAAGAAAAAGAACATTTCTCCATTGAAATGCAAGCCAAGTCAATTTAATTAAATTTAACCAAAGTTGCTTGAATGATGGTTTATTAATGACACACAGAGGCAACTTAAGGGCCAATGATAACAGTCCTTATAATTCAAACCCCAGTCAAGTAAAAAGATGACATATGAGCATGCACCACACTTTGCAAACTTCCACACCAATGCATGGACTTAGTATCAACAAATATTACTCAATCTATACAGCAGGTTTTTAGTGACACAGGACTTTTACCCACAACTTGGTAGAAACAACAAAGACCACAAGCTCTCATCATGACCACTTGGTTTCCACAACTACAAAATAAATTAGGAAATGAACACAAAGTATATTTTCTTATCTTTATGAATAAAGCTACCTGAGTGGTTTGGTTGGTGTGTCTGGCCTTCAGCACCCAAGGTTGCGGATTCGACCTCGGCCCAAGTCAATGGGATTTTCATGATACAGAAATCCACAGCGACCATGTCATGCGATTCCTTCAGCATGTAAAAGATCCCTAGAGTGCCTGTTTGGCTTGGATACTTTAGGCAAAATTAAATCCTAGTACAGGTTTACATCGTCAGAACTCAGGTGCCTCCCTCTAGAGAGGAAACTGGGCATCAAAATTACCTGCATCGATTGATATCTCGATTCTATATGGTGCTGCACTAAAAAGAGATACCAGCTTCCAGGGAATGTACTAGGTCAGCAATGGTAAAACACCAATCCACAGCCCATTAAAAATTAAAAAAAAATTCTTTATAAATAAACAAAAGCTTATACAACAATTCTATTATGCTCATTTATTTTTTGAAATTAGAATGAAATAGCAAGGAATTAGTATAATTTTTTCAAAGGAATAACTTTTGGACTTTCATGGAAAAGTCCTATTGGTTGATAATACAAAACACATTACAGACATGAATTATACAATAGGTGCAAGAAGAAACAATTTTACATACATATTGATTGGTGTTAAATTTTATTATATATATAATACAGCAAGCATACTGAGTTGAGCACAGTAGGCCTTGGCCCTCATGGGCTGTTGTGCCACTTAGTTAGTTATAATACATCAGAAATTTAGATAATTCAATTTATTTTCAAAAAGGATACTTGCATTTGATTCTGACTTTTTTACCAAGACGATCATTGCATGTCACTTCAATCATCTTGAAATAGTTCCAAGAAGTCTACAACATAAAATTGCAATAAATTATCAGAAAAAAGAATTATCTTAAAAATTTATACAGCATTTCACAAACATAAAAATAAATTCCCAAGATAATTATATTTATAAATAAAAGTTATAAAAAACATGGGTTGAGGACTGCCTTTTCATGTTGTCATCAACAATAGATGAAACACTTAAATTTATTGCATCATATATAAATTATATTTATGATGTATAACCAAACAGATTCAATAAAATTCTTTTATTTTACTTTCTCACCAATAAAAGGGTAGGAACTTTTAATAAGAATAGCAATTTATCAAATTTAGTGCAAGAAAACATAAAAACCTTAAAATTAGGATACCTTATATTTTTTGGCTAAAATTCACTAACAGGAAATGGACATTCAATTTGGTACTTGTGTATTTTACCATTGATCATTGTACTGGAGAAAATTTTGAAGATATTGAGCCAAAAACTATTTCTATACAAATAAAAAAGAATATTTAAAATTTTTTAAAGAATGAAATATCTAACTACATTATTGAGGCAGCAGCTTGTCATTTTTTAAATTAATACACTCTTCCTTTGATGAAGTGATCCTGTAACTTTGGAAATACTCCACCATGCTTTATTTTTGAAATGGCACTTAACAAAATGTAAAAAAATTTTTACCAAAAAAAAATATGCAAGATTTGCCAAACAAAATTTGCAGTTTTGTACTTACATACTATCAGAGCAATGCCTACGTTCAAGATATCTTGCCAAATTGCAACCCTGATTTTACATGTCATATCCACTGAATTATTGAATTTATATTGAAAAGCACACATGTGGATGAATACAAAAGATTATTATTTATATTTTGTTTACATAAATTTCTTAGAAGAGTAGACTGTACAAAGTAACTACAATAAAAAAATTTCGAAATATATCTTAATATAAATTATTAAAAAATGTAAAAACCTTCAATCTCAGAAAAATAACTTTTAGTATAATAAAAGTAATTCAAAATACCTTTGCCTAATCTCTAACATTCAATGAAAAGTGAAACCGAAATACTAGATTATTTGATTATATCCAATGTAGAAATCTCATTGATTCTAAATTTCAAAAAGAATAAATTGCAAATCTTAAATCAAACTTAATACTGTGATTTAAAAGAACTGCAAAATTTAGCTAAATCTCTCAACATAGAAGTTCTTAAGTACTAAATCAGAGTAATGTATATTGTTCGTAACTATTTAAATTCTCATGAAAAATTTCCTTATAAAGCAAAATGTTTATATTGTTGGTAACAGGGACAATTATGCCTTAAATAACAAACACACACAGTCAATATAATCATATGCAAGGAAATTATTTGCAATCATATTTCAATAAAAATATAATCATATAAATTCAATAGAATCACCTCAGATTCTTACGTTTACAAATTTTTCAGCAATTTTACGAGAAATAAGACAAGTACCACAACACAAAGAACCGCAAGCGACTTTTCTCCACTCTAGGCCTCAAAAAATTCTCGATTAATTTTCAGGAAACGTGCAGCTAGATAACGGGTGGAGCAATATGAAAGTCATCGCTGATTGGCCTTTAGTAATACGTCCTTTTGGTCACTCTATAAGCCCATATTTTGTGTGTGTGTTTTCGACCTTCCTTTTCACAATTAATTAAATAAGTTAATGATATAATTTTTCATAAAAATTGGGAGTATAACAATAATGATAATATTTTACAATACACAGGATTCATTGTGATTAAATTTGTTTGAAATGTATCATATTTAGCTAATTATTATTACACGAACAATACTTGATACTTTTAAGTTTTCTTGATAGCCTAAGTCTGCAGAATGAATATCTTTCTAGCTATAATGAATTTTCATCATTCTGAAGATAATCTGAATCCAATAGTTCATCCAAAATATAAATCTCAAAAACAAATTTAATTTTAACTGAAAAGACTGAATCAAAGTTAATCAAATATTGAATGGCAGTAGATTGTAGCAAGAACAAAATGACAACAAGAGCGAGCATGGGGGGATTTGAATTATTTACGAAAATTGCATTTGGAACACCTTTCGATCCTAAAAAAGCAAAGAAAGAGAAGAATAAGGTTTGTCTCTTTTTTAAAAATAATTTTGTGTCAAATTTGTGATTTCGTGTTTTGTATAAGTAAAGAAATTCCTGGTACCATGTGTCTTAAATATTGCATATTTCCACCGCGGTAGTATTTGAAAAAACTTATAACTTACAAGATTCACACTTACACATTGTGAATAAATCCGCTTAAAATGCTTTTGATTTAGCTAACAGGATTGCTACACAAATGATATTATTATTTTTAAGCTTTCTGATTGCTAAAGTCTGCAAAATGAATTTGAAATTAAATAAATTTGAATTGAATATATGAATATGCATTTGAAAAGCTTTTCTGAAGAACTCGCTCTTTACCTGTAAATAAAATATAATTATTGATAAATACTTTCGAATATATTTTTTCCTTTAAAGGAAAGAAAATTTTACTTATTTTTCTGGAATTTTACCAAAGAAAACACAAATTTGTTATTAATTACATTTTAATTGCTTGTTAAATTTTATTGATATTAATAATGCATGAGTGGATTGTATTTTATGTTGATGAATAATTGCTCAACTTATAGAAGACTTAATGTAGTTTTGTACGTATTGTATCTTTAGGAGAAGGTAATTCTATCTTTTGGAGGAATATATATATATATATTGTTAAAAGTGTAAATTAGAGGAGTCCCTTGGCGACCGAAATCGTTCGCCAAGCTACTTCATTTAGTGATAATGTTTTTTGTACCTTTTTTGTGTGTTACTTTTATCCAATGACTGATGGAATAGGAGTATATGACTTGGTAAGAAGGATTAAGTGAACCGCTTAGCAACTAAAGTTTGTTTACAAAAGCCTTATACTGACCAAATTATGACTCTGTAAGGATTTTTTCATTGATATGATCCCAAAAAATCATTGCACTTTTGTTTCCTACAAAATGAGTTTCAAATAAAGAGTTTTCGTATACAATATTTTGGATTTGCCAAAATAATCACAAGAATATAGAAATTTCAATGATTTGTTCCATTAAGTTAGAGGCAAAACAAAGTCAAGTCATACTCCTTCAGTACTGATAGAAGTTTTAGTATTTATTTACTAGCTTCACCGCAGCAAAATTTGCACCATGTAAATCTCATTATATCAAAACAACAAAAATTCTTTTGTGTTTTGCCTGAAGAAAACTTATTTTCATGGTGCAATTTTGGCTGCTGTGACACTAATGTGTAAGTTCCGAGGTTTTATATTGAGTGTTTAACATTTATGAAGTTATCTCAAATAATTGGATTTGCTTCTTTCAAATTTTGATGAAAAATGGTAGTTAGCATATGTAACAAAAAAGGGTATTGTGGATGCAATTATCTTGCATTTACATGGTTGTGCCATATCATTTGCTTATTTAGGAAATTAGGATGTTATTTAGGTAGGATAACAAATTTTAACAATTTGTTCAATGAACTGCAGTTAACTGCACCTATTCACCAACAAAAAATGAAATATTATGAACACTCTTAGAAAATATACTTAAATAATATGAGATAAAAGCTTTTATTCATGTTTTCGTGTGAGTAGATTTTCCCCCCTTTTTATTTTTTTCTTGGTAGAATTTTTCCAGTCTGTATTTATTTTGCTACAACATTGAACGAAAAATGGGATTAACAGTGTAGTATAAATGTGGGGGAATGGGGTCATTTTATCATGAGGTGTATTTAGTGCAGTAAAATCCTAGGAGGACCCACTGCTGTTTTTGGCGCCAAAATTTTTTCGCCAAAAAGCGCCAAATTGAAGGTTTTCAAAAAGGCGTCAATGACGAAAAACTCTTGGGAAGCGCATGCGTCAGCGGAGGGAGGAGAAGGGGGATGAAATGGGCGTTTCGTAAAGAAGAAATCGAATAAATACATTAAATTAATCATTATATAAAGAAAAAAACGGAGAAAGCAATGAAATTCATTTTAAAAATGTATTCTAAAACCAATGTGTACAGCATGATTTACATTTTTAAAAAAGGACAAAAGGGGCGTTTCGCAAAGATAAAATCGAAGAAATACATGAAATCAATCATTTTAAAAAATGTTAAAAAGCACTTACCTTACGCTTGCATTTCGTCATGATCTGTTGGTGGATACACCCTTGCGATGGATGCAAGGAATTTATGAAAATTCTCATTCACCAACTTGTGATCATTAGATCGCCGCCACATGTCTTATTAACTTTGTCATATTCTTATTAATTTTCAAGTCATTCACCACGAACGCATTCATGCTCTTGCCAAACCAATATCTCGTCAAACGCAAGATAATAGTTATAACAAGTTTGCTTTCGCTAAACCAAGTGCCCTTTCTCACACTCCGAACGACGTTGTGGCGATTATCTTTCGACTGGTTGCAGCAACACCATTCGTAGCCGTCAACCGTTCCCTTTCGCTTTTGCAAACGCATATTTTTTTTACACCTCAGACATTCATAATGAGAAGCAATTAAATTAGCTTTCATACACCATTCTAACGTCTCTTTCTTCCCCTATGTGCCCAGGAGCACAAAGAAACCTATCGTAGCCTCACTTTCAAGTAATTTCCTTTCACACGCCATTCTTAACAACAACCGGTGGAGAGCAAACCTTCTCCAGCGAAGTCAAATGTCAAAATGACGTTTTTTCGGAAAAGGCGAAAAATGTTGCACTTTTTTTAGGGTTGCCATTTTTTCGGTGATTTGAAAATCCAAATTTTTTTTATGCAATGGAAGGGTTACCATGTTGTAACCTTTATTGCTCAAAATTTGGCGACCAAAAGTGGGTCCTCCTAGGATTCA
Organism: Trichonephila clavipes; assembly: GCA_019973935.1. Lineage (NCBI taxonomy): Eukaryota > Metazoa > Arthropoda > Arachnida > Araneae > Nephilidae > Trichonephila > Trichonephila clavipes. The sequence continues at coordinate 172,327 of BMAU01020360.1, read as the reverse complement.
ACCGCCAAGTTGGTAGCCCTGATTTCACATGTGTCCATACTCGCTGAATTGGCAACCATGTACTTTGTTTCAAATATTGTCGCCAATCAGTTGCAATAATACATAAGTACGATTCATACTTCAGTTATCTTTTTAGTGTCTCCTGCTTTAAAGAGCATTTCTGCCTTTCATTATGGTATTAAAATCAAAATGGTCCTAATGAGAAATTTGGACATCACCTCATGTACTGTGACAAAGAAATTATTCCTAGTTGTTTTAATTACTAGTGAATGTAAATTTACATATCTGATTCTGAAGACTAAATGAATGACCTATTAAAAATAAATACCTTTTACTAAACTAAAAGATCCCATTTAATTATTCAAGAATTTTTAATGTATATATTTTACTCTTTTAGGTGTCACAGTTTATGATAAAAAGTACCGTATTTTCCTGTATATAATCCGCAGATTATGTGTTAAAAAAGTTTCAAATTTTGTTGTGCGGATTATACGCCGCCGCGGATTATCTGAGAAAAAACGTTCTCCATCAGAAAAGTTAACAAAGTTTTGAAAGAAATGCTGTTTATGTTTTATAAAATAAATAATAGATGGCGCTTTCACGACTCGGCTGACGTATTACGGCCATAATTAGTGTTTGTCCAATTACTTTCAAGAACGAATTCGGTTCCTCGGAAGGAAATAGCAGTTGCAAGTCGCTGGCGTCATTTACAACTTTGTCTTGACTAGAGGTGTTGCATCCTTTGAAAGTTTTTATCATGATGAAGCATAAGCGTGTTAGCTATACTGCAGACTTCAAATTAAATGCTGTAGAGAGGCTAACGAAGTCGGAAATCGAGAAGCTGCAAGATTTTCAATGTTGATGAATCGAATATTTGTTTGTGGAGAAGGAACAAGACTAACTTCGAAAATTGCGATAAACGTAAAAGGGCCGATCGTCGTGGAAAACCTCACTGACCAGAATTAGAGGCAGAAATAAATAAATGGATTTTAAAAGAAAGGGACGATGGGAAAGCTGTCTTGACAGTTAGCATCAGAATGAAAGCCCGAGTTATTGCACGCGAAATGAATATTGTTAACTTCTCTGGTGAGCCCACGTGGTGTTACCGGTTTATGAAGAGAAACAATTTAGTCGTTCAACGGTCGGACAGAAATTACCTGATGACTGGGAAAGACAATCTGACAACTTTTTGACATTTTGCAAGCAAATTATTGTTGAAAATTTTTACAGAGGATTTGATTTTTAATATGGACGAAGTTCCATTATCATTTGATATTCCACCTACCAGGACCGTCGACGTTCAAGGAGCAAGATTATTCGCCGCCAAAACTGCTGCGGATTATACGATGTTTTTTTTACTCGAAAAAGGGGCTCTGCGGATAATACGCCGCTGTGAATTATATACAGGAAAACACGGTACTTATGTATTATTGGGTAAAATCCTAGGAGAGCCCACACCCTTGGCGACAAACCGAAAAAAGCGCCAAGCCAGAACAAGATGGCGCCAAGCGAACCCGACAATAGCGGCAAAGGAATATAGCAGGAAAAGGTGGATGCGTAATGAAAATATATGTAAACAATACAGAAATTAAACATTTAAGGTAAAAAATATAAAAACAGCACTTACTTTCTTACTGCTGATCTTTTCCAAGTGGAGGGTACAGCGTAACAACAGATTTTAAAAAAGCCTTAAAGGTCTCATCGCGAAGCGAATGATCGTGTGAGCGCCGCCATATTTATTCTGCAAGGTAATGGTCAAACATACATTCGGCGTGGCTGATACAATTTCGAAAAAGCGTTTTATTGCTGACCATTACATTTAGGACATTCATAACTTGAAGCAATCAATCCTTCCTTCATACACCATTCAATCAATTCTTTCTTACCTTTCGCATTCAACAAAGTAAAAAATTCTAAAGTATATTCCCACACACACGCAGCCAGCCCGGAGCTCAACAACAAAATGAAATTCGAAATGCGCGCCCACAATATACGAAAATGCTAGAAATAGTTAGGGTTGCCACATGCAGTGTTTAAAAAAAGTAGGGTTACCAAGATGGCACAATTATCGCCAACCAAAGTAATTCGCGCCAAGGGTGTGGGCTCTCCTAGGAGTGAACCGTATTATTGCAACCTATTGGCAATATTATATGGAATGAAGCACATGATTGCTAATACTGCACATACGACACATGCGAAATTGGGGTTGTCAACCTGGCGAGTTATCTTGAATGTTGGTGATTGTTGGGATAATACGTAAGTACCTGATAAAACAAGGAATGTTTCTATTTTTAGTGAAATCAGGTGAAAAAATTTATGAGGACAATTTTTAAATAACCTTTGTTTTTCTGTAATAAAGAAAAACCTAACATATGTACAACAAATTTCTTATTTATGTCTTAATGGTACAGTTGTCCTTTATTTTTTGGCATGGTGTTTCATCAGCTTACTATTCCTTCTGCATGAAACTCAGGTAAGTGCAATGTTTACTTTCTGTGTTCTACTACCAAAAAAAATCTAAGGTAGCATCCATTTGAGTGGTTGCTTAGATTTATGAGAGAAATTTCAGTATTCATCAAGGACAGATTTGAGTAGCCTAATCTTCCAGTGTGACAACCTCATGCTAAACAATTCAAGAAATATTTGGAATTTATTTTGAAATCTTTGAGATTGTGAATCATAAATTTTCATGAAATTTATTGTTAATTTATTTGACGTAATCGTCATTCACTACAGATGGCCTCCCACTCCTTTGTTTCTCATGAATGTTTTTTCTTTATTCTTTGAAAAATGTAACATGCTACAACTTTAAACATGTTTAAGCTGTGTAGAATGCATAATTTGTGATGAATGACTGGCATTGACACATTTTATGTCCAAAAAAAATTTATCACTTTGTGTATCTCAGGAGTGATAGCATGGGATTTTCAGTGAAACTGGGCAAATTTTATGACACAATAACTAGCAAAGGTGTGGCAGTACAATGCTTTCACCAGGATAGCCAGAAGCTTAGTGAATGGAAAAGTGAATAATCTGACGATAATTGCTGACTGCCCTCTATTATTAGCACCATACCACAATGGAGATTTCCTTCCAAATTACCCTCTTATTTTTAGTTCTTAGCAAATTTGTCTGATATTAATGTTTCCTGGATTTACTTATCCTTGTTATTTTCTAAGGAGCTTAAATATTACCAAAAATAATTTCAAGTGACTTTATATATTGTGTTTTGTAACATTGATTTTGGAATACCTTAAGAAATATCACAAATTCTAATGATAAAATGACAGCTAATTCATAATTAAAATAACATTTTTTCCGTATCACAAAGTTGTAAAATTTCCATTTTCATCACCTTTTCAGTGCCTTTGTTTGAGTTATCATGTATGCTGCTGAAACTTCAATGTGAAGCAGATTTTCTGTTAAATAATAAGATTGTGCTTAAATAAAAAGACGATTTCTTTAAATAGTTATGAATTCTGCTCTTTATTTATGTTAAAAGTGATTCAAACATCTTTAATGTTTCCCCATATTATTTTTGTTTGCCAATCTTTAAAATTTATGAAGTTTCTCAATTTTTTTTGAAAAAAAGTACCTTTTTTTTTGTAATTTGTATGAAAATCTCATTGTTCTTATGGTTATTCATTATTCATATAATCAGCCTTAACTCATTAATCATCATAATCATATGAAAAATTTTTTTCCCTTCATTTCTTGTGTATAACTTAAGCACTTTATGATTAGAAGTCGGAGTTTTTTCTCCCTATGATTGGTTTTATTTTGAGCTATTTATTTATTAACGGGTTTTATGTATTTTCAGAAAAGCAGAAGAAATAAAAGGAAGAGGCTTGAAGAAACTCAGAATGAGCAAACTGATAATCATTTTTCAAATAAACGCCATTCTAAGCATGAATCATCTGGTAAGTATGTTTTAAAATATATTGATCAGTAATCATTCAACATTATATACTGTAAAATCCAACTTATAATGCACACTTTTAACAGGTAATGCACACTTTTAACATAATAACACTTTTACGGGTCCGTGTTATACGCTAGGTATAAATAGGATGGCTTCAAAAATAAAGAAATATATGAGCATAAAAAAAAAAATTAGACTTTTATGTGAATCAGAATAATGTTTCTTTAATAGAAATGGCATATCTAATGACCTTATAGAGTTGTAGTTCTAGAACTATACAATTTTATCCAAATACTGGGATAATACCTCAAATTAATGACTTCAAAACATAATAGTACTGCATTTTATTTATTTATTATTATTTTTTTGTAAAAATGGGTTTGCACACACACATTATAGGACAAATTATGTAAAAATTAAAAAATGCAGCTTGAAATTATAAATGTGTATTATAAGCTGGATTTTACAGTAACTACATTATTCAAAAACTACAAATTAAATACACATTATTATACACAGCAGGTACAAAGAAAGATAAGTACTGTATATAATAAAGTCATAAAAAGGAAAGTAAAAAAAGTGGTATAACAATTAAAATATAAATACACATGGTAGAATACGTATATGGGCCCCTAGTGAATTCTTTCCCTTTCATTGAATCATTCTTGTGATTGAAATAGTTAATAATTTCTCTCTCTGTGATGAATTGTTTTATTTTTTTTCACTGTTAATTTTTAGATTGAAATAGTTAATAATTTCTGTGATTAATTGTTTTATTTATTTTTTTCATTGTTAATTTTTTGAGTAAGTCTCATTTTTGTAATTTTTTTTTTATTATGGGTTTAAATCATCTTATTAAAAAAACTCTTTAATTATTTACCCATACAAATGTTTTAGAATGTTCAATTTGAAGCATTGGGATTCAAAACAAGTGCTGTGTGCATGTTTATTTATGTTACTCAATTATTTAATAAGAGATATGGAATTTTTAATGACATTTTTTAAAGTTAAAATACGAAACATTATCAAATGAATAAGCATGAAAAAACTCGAAAAATATATGTGAAAGAGTTTAAAGACTTTATTTTTTTAATTTATTTTCCAATCAGCAAATTGTGCATTTCTTTTAAAATATATAAAAGATATTTTAAATTTTGTATCCTTTTTTTTAGGAATCTAAAATCAACCTTGTATTATAGATACTGTTTTGTTCCCAGAAGTTTCTGTAAAGTATAAACAAATTCAGAATTTCAAGTAAAGGGTGTTTTTTTTAGAGGTATAGAACTTTAAATTGCAATAAAACAATGATGTATTATTCGATTGACATGAATTTTTTTTTATTCAAAAGATAATCTTGTGGCATTACATTCTAAATATGATTTCTGGCATATGACTGCCATGGCTGGCTTGGATGTAGTCCAATCTGGACGTCCAATTTTCAATTACTTTTTCCAACATTTGTGGCCGTATATCGGCAATAACACGGCGAATGTTGTCTTCCAAATGGTCAAGCGTTTGTGGCTTATCCGCATAGACCAATGACTTTACATAACCCCACAGAAAATAGTCTAGCAGTGTTAAATAACAAGATCTTGGAGGCCAATTCACAGGTCCAAAACGTGAAATTAGGCGGTCACCAAATGTGTCTTTCAATAAATCGATTGTGGCACGAGCTGTGTGACATGTTGCACCGTCTTGTTGGAACCACAGCTCCTGGACATCATGATTGTTCAATTCAGGAATGAAAAGTTAGTAATCATGGCTCTATACCGATCACCATTGACTAACGTTGTGGCCTTCATCGTTTTTGAAGAAGGATTCCACCAGCCCATAAAGCGCACCAAACAGTCAGTTTTTCTGGATGTAACGGTGTTTCGACATACACTTATGGATTAGCTTCATTCCAAATATGGCAGTTTTGTTTGTTGACGTAGCCATTCAACCAGAAGTGCGCTTCATCGCTAAATAAAATTCGCTTATGAAAATCGCGAACAACAGCAATCTCGTTTTGGGCCCATTCGACGAATTTATGCCTTGCTTCATGATTGTTTTGATGAATTGCCAAACCAAACTGAGAATAAATCACTTGACAGCTGTTAAATTGGTCGCCATCTTGGAAAGTAATGCCAACTTAAACTTCTATACCTGGAAAAAAAAACACTCTTTACAAGAAAAAAAATATTTCCATGTGTGATGAGGGAAATCTGTATAAACTGAATGGCTATTTTTGAAAACATTCTCCAGCTAATAGATTAAAAACCAAGGCTTCAAACCGGAACTGAACCCCAAAAAAATTATCATTTTACTTCGTTTCGATATATCTTCAGTCATTTTGTTACTGAACCAACTTATCAATATTTTCTAATTTAATGTCTACTATATAATTATCACTATTACAAGTACATTTTTTTTGTTTATGAAAGAGTTATATTTTTATTTCAAATAAGAATATACCATAAAATCCAGCATATAACATGCACTTTTAACACCAAAAGTAAAATCGAAATGTATGGGTGTGCATTTATGCCGGGTATAAAATGATAGCTTTGAAAATAAAAGCAGTAGGTTTATAAATGAATACCAAGCTTGCTTGGAAACTTAAGGTATCCAAACACGTTCAGAGTACTTTTTGACAAAATAACATATTTAAACATATAAAGGCTTTTTTAGGATTCAATACCAATAAATACTAATATTTAATCAACAATATTTAAAATATATTGCCGGAATTTCATAAAAATCACAATTATATGTGAAATTTTAGCAATGTTTTTGTAAAACTTCAAAGCAATTAGAGAAAAAAGTAATAAACTTATATTAGTAAAAGAATTACCAAAACAATCTAGAGGCATTTATCTAAAGAATGTACTAAAAATTTAATGTTTTATTAAAATTTGAAACTTTTAGAGATGATTGAGTAAACCTTATAAGAAAAATAACGCTTTTATGAAACCATTATTTAAATAACATGCCCTAACTCAAACAATATTCATACTATAAGAAATATTTTAGTACATTCTCTAGAAAATAGCATAAATATCAGGTGCAAAAAGTTTCATAGAAATACATTTGTAATATTTAGTGTGATCAGACTCGCCATGATAGATTTCGAACAATTTAAATGCCCACTTCTGGTAGATCAAAGACCCACTTCCGTTTGTTCTAACTTAATAAAATTGATTGTAACTTGGCCTCTAAGAAGCATAGAATCAAAACAAAGTATGTTTTGTAAAGCCAAAATATAAATGTATTAAATAAAATAGAAAACAAAAATATCGGTCTTGTGCGAATTTGGTCATTTTCAACGTGTTCGGATACCTTAATCACTGGGGGTCTTGTTTCAAACTGACCTCTTGATTGGGACATCTGCTCATGCACCTCAATGCCCAATTGTCACTATACTGGGATGGGCGCAGTAGGCCCTGGCCCTCATGGGCTGTTGCACCGCTGAGTTTAATTTTAAAAATTAAAATAGAGATGAGCATTGAGACAATAATACTTCTACATGGATCAAAATACTATTTATTTTGAAGATATGACTTTTTTTTCAACTTAAAGAGTTGTAATTCTAGAAGTACACCATTTTTTCATAGTCCTGGGATAATACCTCTAATAAATGATTTAAAAACATAAGAGCATTGCATATGTACATTTCAGGGTTTTTTGTAAAAAAGGTGGTGCACATTATGTGGGGAATATACATAAAAATTAAAAAGCGCATTATATGCCAGATTTTATGGTACAGGTAAAAAAAATATTCATTCAAAACTGAACTGAAAGTTGTTGTTTTTTGTGGGGGGAGTGAAGCAAACAAAATTATGTTCTGAACCCCCGTGAAAAAAAAAATTAATGAAATTCTTGAGTATTCAAAATAAAACATGGATTAGATTTTTTTTATATTAAAGATTTCTAAATTATTCATATTAAAATTTAATTAGAAAAAACTTTTTATTATTTAAGATTCCAGTGAAGATTCTGAAATTGAAGCTAATTCAGAAGCACCTCAGATTGCTGTGAAAAAGAAAGAGAAGAAGCGACTATCAGTAATGCAGTTATTTAAAATTAGAAAAGAAGAAGTAAGTGAGCAATATGTTTAAACAGATATGTATGCATTAATTTAAACTTTAAAATGTAAGTAGAATTTAAAATGTATATGAATATTTAGTTTTAAGGTTTGGTAACCTTGGTAGTGAGAGACTTGTGCATTAAAGAATAAATTATGAAAACGCTTTTCCCTATTGTAAAACAATTTCATAACAATGATAGCAATGTTATAAAGTTAATCCATTGTACCTTTATTTGGGTGATATTATTGAGTGATTTCTTTTGAAAAGTGACAAGTTTTATTAGTATTAATAGAGGTATAAAATAAATAGATTAAAGTTTAACAAAATGGATGAAGAGGAAATCAATAATAAAGGTTATGATCTTGCACCAGAATATATAATTTGTCCTTAGTTATTAAGAACTTTCTTTCTGCGTGTTATTATTCCTTAAATTTAAAAATTCTATATGTCATTGCAATAGACAATGATAATCTTGATAATTTATGCAATAGAAAGAATTGCATCTATTATCAATATTTTAATTTTCCTATTTGAATCATCTTTCATTTTTAGGTTCTCATTTACTTAACATGTTAATCTTTACCTCTATTTGATACTTAAAATATTTTGAATTTTATCATAATATTTCTTTAAATTGTTAAATGTCATCTGTATGTGTTGAGTATCTGTTTATTTTGTAAACCTATGTCCCTATTATTTGTAAATCTTTTGACAATGTATCAAATTTGGTGACCAAAAATGTGTTCTAATACTTAATGTGGCATAAACATGGACTTTATTGTCTTGACCTTTGTCACTCTACCCCTTAACTCTCAATATTCTAAAGTAATTTAGATTCCCAGAAACAACTCATTGTGTGAGTATTATATTCTGTCTGAATTTGACCCCACAATAAATGTTAAAAATATTAACAAATCAACAGTAACTATTTTTTAGTGATCTTAATGCTAAAAATAATGCATACAACTATTCACACAGTCCTATCAGAGAGGTATTGAATCCTTTTACAGAAAGACTTGACCTAAGAATGTAAGTTATAAGCATGTGTGCGTCAAAAGAACACTGCTTTTTTGAATCTGAAAAAATTCTTTTGCTCAATAGAATACTGTTTTTACTATTCTGAACTGTTTCCATTAGTTTTCTTTTCTTCTTGCCTGTTCTCATGTCTTTTTGTTCATTTCTGTCTGCTTACTGCTCCTCCCATCTTATGTCCTTCTTTCTGTTCATTCACATACACAATTAGTTCCTTTGCTCATTTGTAATATACTTTATTAAATGGCTCCACTGTAGAACCATCCTTGAAATTTAGGGGTCCCCCCCCCTTAAATTATGTAATGAAATTAATATGATCTCAGCTGCAAAGCTGTCGCTCATTTAGCACCACCTAGGGAGCATGTGTACCTTTGGGAGTGATACAAACATGATTAATGTTGCCCCCCCCCTCCAATTATAGACAATCTACCCCAAGACATTATATCTTCCAAAGGGTTAGTAGATGGTAACATTCCAGTTAGTGCCAGTTTCAAAGAGTTTGTAGATGGTAACCTACTAACCCTTTGAAAGCTATGTCTTCCTACTTTTTGGATATTTTGAACCATATTTCAAAGTATCAAGATCGCATTGTAGCATTGTTCATATAGGTATGAAAATTATCTATAATAGTTTTCCTCCTAGCACTTGGTTGCACATTTACAATGATGCCTCAAAGATTGATATAAATGGTGCTGTTGTAGCCCGAACTTTTTCTGTGAGCATTTCTGACCTTTTTTCTGGGAACTGACAAGATAAGTTTCAATCATCAGGTTGGTTATAAGTCGGCTTTGTCAAAAATCAATATGACCTTACAAGACCAAGCAACTGTCATAACTAAAAGAAAGAACAAAAGATAAACTCTGGGAGAGTGACATCTTTGAACTCCCAGACTACCCCAGAGCAGGACTGTAGCTGCCATTCTTCTAGCTATGATGCATGACTGCTTATATACGTACCTTCATCGACTCCAAATAGTTGATGGTCCTGCCTACCCCCTTTGTTGCAAAGGTGCAGTGATGAGTGTTGAGCCCCAGCTGCTCAGTGCTTTCTCAGAACAATGTTTTCTCCAGATACTGGAAGGACCTTGTGAACATATTGCACATTTAATCTTGTTTTATTTCACATTTATATATTATTTTAATCTTTTATATATTGTTTTCATTTTTCTTTTATGTAATTCTTTCTACTCTTCATTGTATAGTGTAACAATGTACAATGTGTTCTATACATTGCACTTTATTGATGTATTTTAATTTTTGATTTCTATATGACATGTGGGCTTGTCTCTGTATTGCTAGTTGTATTAGATGTATTTATATAAAAAAAATGTTGAAGTTAATGTTTTGCCTGAAATATATAAGTAGTAATAACTGTCATTGCTTATTTAACATCACATTTTTCAAAATTTATTATCATTCCATGCATTATAGTTACAGTGTTTTTGGGACAAAATAAAATTCATGTAGCGCTGAAAAATTTTATAATTTTTGCAATGAGTTTTTTAATATTTTATGACAATCAATTTTTATTAATTCAATTCAAACTTGAAATAACACTACAAATATATTCATTTTCCCTACTTCTTTATCCATTTTTAAAAATACTTGCATTTTCTTTAAGAAAAAAACATTCTGGTTATATATTTATTGTTCTCTCAAAGAACATTTTTTTTAATTCTGATATATTTTTTAACTTTTCTATTGTAAAATTAATTATTCAAATGTTTGTTACTGTATATTTGCTCATATTGATTTTAACATTCAAGAGTATTCAGATTAGAATAAGACTATTCAAAATTATTAATTAGGGAAATATAAATTTGTTAATGTTGCTCACACATGATTTTGCATAATTATATAATCTTTCAACTGCATTATTTTACAGTATTTTTCTTTTTAAAAAAAGCTTTGAAGGTGTATTTTTTGGGGTGATATAATATTAACATGTATTTTCAGGTAGCTCATTTTCGTAAAGTTAACAGAATTTATCTAACTGGTGAAGATGTACCAGATCCTATTGAAGAATTCAATCAGTTGGTTACAGATTATGGTGTTGATGATACAATTCTACATAATATATACAATTTAGGATATTCAAAGCCAACCCCAATTCAGATGCAAGCATTACCTTTAATGCTACATGTAAGTTTTGAAATAATTGTTGTATCAAAATGTATTTCAATTTTAAACAGTTAAATATAATCAATCATCTAAAAAACCTTAACACTCTAAGATTTATGCATACAAATATTTTTGGTGTACTAAAAAAAAATTGCTTTGCTGCTTTTGTAAATGAATACTTATGGAGCATTGCACGTATGTGCAAAATTATTTTATAGAACGAACATTTTTAAAAAAAAATTAAATAAACTTATGGCTTGATCTCTTTAATCCTCAGTGTAATTCATATTTATTTGAACATGGAAAATGTGTTGCTTTTAAATGACTCAGTATTTTATCTTGTAATAGTAAAAGTTTATCATTGTACTAATTTTATCCTCAAATACACTGGTCTTTTTTTTTACTTTTGCGCTATATGTGTTGCATGTATGAAAGAATTATTATTGAAACTGGAATTTCAAGTTCATTACTGATAATTCATGCAAAAAATATTCATACTCTTGAAATTTTTTTAGAATAGACAGATTCTTGCATCTGCTCCTACTGGATCTGGTAAAACAGCTGCATTTCTTGTACCTTTAATTCATAACTTGAAGGTAAGATTTTACTCAATGAGTTGTGATATATTATTTTGCTATTTTTATTATTCTGGCTCCAAGAACGCATCTGAATAATAATTTTCTTGTAATTTAACATTATACGTATCTCTATGTAAAATAAGTTTCTCAGGATGCTGTAATAAATTTATTACATGCTATCGCAACAATGCTAACATTCAAGATAACTCGCGAAGTTCACAACCTCAATTTTGCATGTGTCATTTGTGCTGAATTGGTCATCATGTGCTTTGTTTCATTATGTCACCAATATGGTAATGATAGTACAGTATTGCAAGTTCTCGCTGAAAAATATTGCAAAGATTGCCTGCACTGGAATTGTTGCATGAGAAGAAAGGGGTCTCATTTCAAGACTTATTAACAATCAACCAAACGAAATACAGAACTTTCCAGAAAGCTTTTTCCATACCTAAGGACTTCATCAGTACAATGTTGGACGATGCAGCTTCAATGATGAAATTAACTGAAGAGAAAATTTTGTGTGAAAAAGAACAAATAAATAGAACTACATAATACATGTAAATTACAGTTTTACAATTTGAGCAATGGGTATGAACAGTTGCATAATTTGTACAGTAGGGGCTCTTTGCCATTAGTTGGACAAAGGGTACCCATTACCCCCCTCCCAGTCTGAATAATAATTTTATTCTTGTAATTTAACATTATACACAGGGACGTAGCTACCACCGTATCAATGATACGGGGCCCCCAAGCTACAGGGGACTCAATATGTGTAACTACAGTCCCACTAACAGCAATTTCATTTCTAAAAAAGAGCCTAAAGAAATTTAGATACCTAGCCCACTCAGAACTAGCTACACCAGTGATTATGCATATTAATTTTAAATGAAATTCTTGTAATTTTTATATTTGAATTTTTTTAAGTCAATTTAATGACTAGAAAAAAAAGATAAAAACTCATTTTTTGAAAAAATACTCTTTAAAGGCTCATGAAGAAGGAGGACTTAAAGCTGTGATTATAGCTCCTACAAGAGAGCTTGTGAAGCAAATTCATTCATTCTGCTTAAAACTGTCTGAAGGTACTAGTGTCAGATCTGTTTTAATTGAAAATGTGAAAGAGGTTGAAAAGAACCCAAAGTTTCTTGAGGAGCATGGTATGTAAACTTAATTTTTTATTTTTAGCATAAAATTTCTTTTGTATTTTGATATTATGTATTCTGTTAATATTTTTTGCATTATTTTTAATCCAGAAAAGTGTATTTTATTTTCAGTTATAACAATGGTAAAGAGCAGGGGGTGGCAAACCATGGCTCTTTGCATTGAGAGTTGGGGCTCTTCAGACTTATGCTTCTATGTATTATTAAAAATTTGATATTTGCAGGTCTTGCATCTGCAGTATAGACCCTTCTTCCTTGGCATTCAGAATTTTCAATTACAAACCTATTGGAACTAGAACTAGGGGTGGGCCGAAACTGAGATGGGCTGATTGTGTGGAGGACGATTTTAAAGTTTTAAGAGTGACTAATTGGAGAACTGTTGCGCGAAATAGTAATCTGAATGGAAGAGGGTTCTTGAGAAGACCTTGACCCACCGAGGGCTGTTGTGTCATTAGTAGAAGTATTATTGAAAAAAATTATTATATTCATTAAAAATAATTGTTTCTTTTTTCTTAATATTTATCTGTTGAAAAAATTTACCTGTATTTGCATATACATTTAAATGTTGAACTTTTTTAAAACAGTTACTTTTATGTTAAATTGTTTATAAATTTTATTGAGAATCAATGGAAATACGAGCATTAGTTTTAAAGCAGTAAAAGTCCAATTTAATTGTAAGAATGTTATTCAATGCAAGACACATCTTAAGGCAATTTCTAGCAATGTTTATTTATTTGCATACAGGAATTTGATAGCAGTTATGAATGAACCACAATTACACTTAAACCTTCCAACAGAAATAGCAAAAATACATTCTGTATTTTATGACATGCTTAAAGATTAATAAAAAGAGCATTGGGATCGTTTTTTTATCACAGAACTGCCAAAATCAGTTTTAATTTTTAGTATAAACAGGAAATTCTATAATAAAACATTAAGTGTAATTCATTTGGAAGCTTAAGAGTTTAATTTTCGACATTGATGTTTTGGCAATGGTTGTTCTTCCACTGAACCTCAGAAATAAATGAAAAAATATGTATTTGATAGTTCTTATTTCTTGATGGAATAGAAAATGTTTTACTTTGTGGAAAACTTTACTTAAGTATTATAAAAGTATTTGTGAGCATGACTGTCTTTTTCGGGTCCACTACTGTACCTCCTTCAGGTCTCTGGTGCATGTGATATGTATTTAATTTGCTCTTCGATAGTTATTGTTTCACTTTCTATTGGACTCTTCTCTTTTGGAAGTTTGTGTACCTCTGGTATAAAGTATTTAATTTATAATCTCTGCATTATATTTCTTAAAAATCATCAAATTTCTTAAAAGTCATTGTGCTTTTTAAATGAGTATAAAGCTGTTTTTCTAATGGGAAATACAATGCTAGAGAATTCAAATGTGCTCCTTTTATCAAGCAGTAAAAAATTACTGTTGTAGTCAAGTGGTCATAGTCACAAACTTGCAGCAGGTAGTCTTTTTGTTGAGTTGTAGGTTTGAATTTTGGTACCTCTAAGGATCTGTTGTGCAGAGGGACTGAGGAATGTTAAATCTATTGAGGTTAAAAGTCCTCATGTTACCATGATATGGAATGTAGGATGCCAACTCTGATGTCATCCTTGTCACTTAAATGAGGTTCAAAATTACGAGGATCATTGCCAATAACGCTTGTGTTGCTTAAGAATGTTGCAAAAAATCAATTCAGGCAATAAGAAAGCATTACTGAAACAAAATTTTATGCTATAAAAAAGCAATAATTTATGTTTTCCTTTGGTTATAATTCGTTATCTTCATGACATTAATAATTTATTAACTTTTCTACCTCATGCAGTGGTCATGGTCGTCAACTGATGGCAAACTTTGTCGTGTCACTGAAGACTTACTGTATAGAGGGACTGATGCACATTGAATCTGTTGAGACTCAAAAACCTCTCATTGACACTGTGTGAAAGTTTGAAAAGGGAAATGGCACTTGACTATGGTTCAGAATTACTAGGTTCGTTGCTAGTAACCCTTTTGTTGCTTCAAAGTGCAATATGAATTAAATTTATCTTAGGCAGTCCAGTTTCATAAATTTATATTTTGTCATTACATTATCTGTTATTAAATTCACAAAGTGATGCAAGTTTATTAGAGAGGCATTCAAACATGAAGATACTGTTCCTAAAAAAATTGTTAAATATCACCCATGGCAAGGAACTGATACATAAGTATATTCCTCTTTTCATATTTATAATCTCATTATGTATTCCATATAAAATTTGAACAAATATGTTTTTGTATCTAATGAGTGATTTTTATTTATCATTTCAGATATTTTAATTTCTACACCTAATCGTCTTATTTATATGCTAAAAAATGACCCACCTATTGTAACAATAAAAAAGTAAGTTTTATTATGTCTTGTAAGACTTATTTGTTCCATTAAGTGTTACTCAAATGAAAATAATTGAAATCATATTTCCTTTAATATTACAGGGTACAATGGTTGATTGTTGATGAGTGTGATAAATTATTTGAAACTGGCAAAGAAGGTACAAGTTTTAGAGACCAATTGGCATTTATTTATAATGCTTGTGACTCTTCTAATTTGAAACGAGCTTTGTTTAGTGCTACATTTAGTCATGAAGTGGAATCTTGGTGTAAATTATATTTAGACAGTCTTGTTTGTGTGTCAATTGGGGCGAAGTATGTTAACATATTTATTATTTTTAGACAAAAAAAACTGTAAATTTAAAGTATGTTAATAGATTGTAAAAATTTAATTTTAAAAAAAAATGTTTTACTTTAACCAACAGATCATTTAGATCAATACTATAAAAATAATGGAGTATGTTTATTGTGATACATAAAGAAATTGTGGTTAAATCAGCTTTCGCTATTCTTGATTACTTATCCTGAAAAGGGGAAATTTAGTGTGCTTAATTTTAAGATTATAAGTTTGGTAAACTATTATATATTTTTAAAATATATTTGGTTGATCTAAGCAGCCTTTTGTGATTTTGTGTTGCAAATCTGTTACAGTAGAAAATTTTTAGTAGATACTTTTCTAAATACATTTGTATAACTCTAGATATTGTGAATAATTTTTCATTGAATTTTAGGATATGCATTTATTTCTTGTGAGGAATTTGTTATAATTTATTTAATATTTGAGTTCTACAGATTGGACTTGACAATGTATGTAAATAGTTCAATGGTTTTATATCAACTTCATCATAACTTATTATTAATAGAAGGAAGTTTGTATAAAGAAATAAATTTACAGTTATTATATGCTATTATACATTTATCGTTAAACATATATTGTTATTTTAGATGAAGCAAAAGTAATGGTGATGCTGTCAGTTTTAATTGAAAAATACCTAAGAGATTTATTTTTCCTTTGCATTTTTAGAAATTCAGCTGTGGAATCTGTTAAGCAAGAATTACTTTTTGTCGGATGTGAGGGTGGAAAATTGTTTGCTTTGAGAAACTCTTTTCAAGAAGTATGTAGCCCTTAACTATATTTTCTTTTTTTAAAAAAACTTGGTCAATAAATTGTTTCAAACAAACAAATAAGTTTTTTTTTAAATTTATTGCTTGATATATTCTTATAATAATTCAAGATTGAGCAATGTGAAAAGAAAAATATTTTTTGGTTGATAACAAAACAGCAATTGCAACCTTAACAACTACCAATCACTGTAAATGTGAGATTTCTGCAATTTTCTTTGAGGAAATAGATAAATTGTTAAATGTTAAGAAGAGCATTCCATTGAAGTAGATCTCAAGCCATTGTAGAATGTGTGGAAATGTGAGGGCAGTAATGTAGGCCAAAAGGGAATCCCATTTGATACAACCAAAATCTCCTCAGTCTTTGAGTGATATAAAGTGTTATATATCCTACACTATTGAATCAAACTGTTCTAGCCTGTTTATAGAGATGGCTTTGGGAAATAAATGGAGCTCCTTTTTGAAAAAGTCATCAAAAATGTTTGGTTCCTTGCCTGGAGCGGTTAGCAGGGCCTGTTTTAGACTTGCCACTGGTCATAACTTTTTGTAAGATTACCTGTATGGAATGAAAATGGCAGATTCACACACAGATTCCTCTCCACTTTGTCACCATGACTGGAGATCACCACAATATATATATACCCTGCTGTTTTAAAATATTCCTTTAAATGTTGTTGGAAGTTTTTATTCTACATTGTATTGGGCTGCTGACTGACTTATGACCAAAAGGTCACAGACAAGCAACGGATAAAAAAATAATATTTTTACATGCTTTAAATTTTGCCCCATGTATTTTTATTGGCATAATTTTTTTTAAAGCAAATTATATTTTAACATTTTACATTGATTAAATATTTGTATGTCATGTCCTTATTCTTTTGTATGTAAAATTTTTTTTGTGGGAAATAGTGAGGGGGGTATACAATAGTATTCCTATTGTATGAAAGTTCGAAACAGGAAGCATCAGCTTAGTTAGATAACTTTGTCATATATAATTTATTCCAAAGTGCATTTGTTCTAGTGTTTGTAATTATTTTAAATTCTTAATTAATCCTAAAATTTGAATACATTTTTGTGAAAAAATAGTGTAACATGGTTTATCAATATCCGATATTTAGGAAATTAAAAATAAAATATCATGAAACTTATTAAAAATAGTTAATTTATTTTATCAGAGTTAAAATTTTTAAATACATATGTGAATCGGTAATTGTTCTAATCATCAGTATCATGTTTGATATCCTCCATCCAACGAATTTTTCCACCTTTGATTCAAAGCCATATCCGATTTCCAGTAGCTTTAGTGACGAAAAAAGTGTGGCTTAGATTTGAATAAATATGATAATTTTTTTAATACATATGTATCTAAGCAGTCAATAAAAATAAATAACCTTTGGCTGATTGGCTGTAATATGTATTCAATTTCTCTTAAATGTTTGTCATTTTTCTTTAAAACATTTCCAGATGACTGTATGTACGTGGAATACCCCATAATATAACTCAAAAGTTAAATCATTAATGTAATAAATTCAACACACACCTAAATGTTATTATCAAGTGACAAAGTAATTTTTGTAGCAATATTTTTGGACTCCGAAGATAATACATTTCCATCTATAAGCCTTGAATTATTGGAACTTTTTTAATGTTAAAGTAAGAAAGCTGGTTAAAATATGTAAGTATAAGTTTATCATGGAATAAACATAGTTTTAAAAAATAGAGGGTTTTTTTAACATTTTCCATTATTTATGCGCAAGTGATTTTAATCTTTTATTTTTTAGTTATTTTAAACTGAACTTTTATTCTAAAGAAAAAAAATCACATAAATCCTTTAAAATTGGTGCCTGAATCTGTTTTTTTTTTAATAATTCGTAAAATTTGCATTCACTCATTGGGATGTCTGAATGCATATAATCATCTAACAAGTCTTTCCTCGAAGGCATGTAAACATAATTCAACAATTGCACATGCCATATGCAAATTTTTTTTCCCACTCAATTTTTAAACATAAAATAAAATGGTGCAGAAACTCGGATTAATGCATAGTATGCAAGAAAACAAAAATTGAATGAAATGTGCTAGCTTCAGATAATTTTACTTTACAGCAGTTTGAGTGAAAAATATTCCAAACATATAACTCGGTGATTCTCAACCATTGTTCTGCAGCACTTTTATGTGTCACCAAGTTCTTGAAATGTGCCAACAAATTTTTTAAAAAAAAATTATCAATTATACTCTGAGAAAAAAAAATTAAAACCCGGAACTGAATCATTTAGCATCTTATTTATGTGGATTAGAATTTTCAACATTACCAAATATAAAAATGAAAAAAAAAAGATCAAGACTTTTATATGTAGATAACAAAATGAGAGTGGCATAAACAAAGTTATCAAAATCACACATCAAACTAATTTCGTGTTAGCCCTTTATCTACCACATTATGATTTGCTGCATTTTTTTCATGCAATATATATATTTTTTAATCACTGCATTGAAAATTAAAGGATATACATAAAAAAATACTCAACTTTGGGAAATGTAATCCATTAGAGCTAATTAATTAATTAAAGATATTGAACTGTAAATTTAATTATATACTTTGTTCTCTTAAAATAAATAGTCAAATCATTTTCTAAGGTCTTCATTAACATACAGAAAAAAATAAGACATTTACCCATTAACATTAACTACTTTTCCAAAACAAAAATGATAATCTTCGCAATATGCTAAAAACTCAATTTTTGCTATAAAACTATTCTCCTTCCTCGTGAAAATACTTATCATAGAACTCGAGCTGCCATATATCTTGGAAGAGTGGATTTTAAAGAATATTCCTGCCGAGCATCATCTGAGTATTCGTAAAAATGGTTATTCTATAGAATTTTAAAGTGATTGGTACTTATAAGTACCTTTGGTAGATAAAGAGTTGTTCTTATATAATTATTTTGTAGTTAATTTACTCAAGAAATATTTTACTGCCTTGTACATATTCTATTTAATGTACAAAATTAATATCATTAACTATTTTACATAGTGTATTACAGAAATAAAATTCTTTAAACTTATTAATATGCCACCCAATTTTGAAATCGTTAAGTGTACCGTAACAAAAAAAAGTTGAGAATCTCTGGTATAACAACATTTTCAACCCTATGATGGCATGTTTGAAAGTTAACATGATTTTTTAAAATTCAACTTATATACAAACTTTGAATTTTAGGTAACTTTTTGAAGAAAAAACATACTCTTGATTTGTATTTAAAAATAAATGGTACCTATCTTCTCCAATGTTTGGAATTGATTTTTACATTATGTGTGTTTTTCTGTAGAAGTTTTCAACATTCATCTCCTGTACTGCTTTATATTAAAACTTATAAATTATATTATCATTGTAAATATACCAAAGGACTTCCATCCCATGTAGCATTATATTTGTAAAATACCTCTATCCCCCCCTTTTTTTTTTCTTCTTCTTTTTTAGAGAATACAATAATTTGATTTGTTTGAAAATGTAAACTAACAAATTGTAGTATCTATAAGGCAGAGGTGTCAAACTCACAGCCCACACGAACATTTTTGCAGCCAGTATATGGGCATACAATAATATATAATAAAATATCAACATTTCTTCCGAAATAGGAAAGATAGTAGCAGAGATGAGATATCAAATGTCAGTACATAAACATGAAATTTTTCTTGTTCCTATATTTATGTTTATTGCAATGTATTATTCGAAATACACTTATGTTTCTGCAAATAATGTTTTTTTTTTTTGCGGCCCACCTAAACTTAAACCATTTTTGCTTGGCCTAAGTAAGCCTCTGAGTTTGACACCCTTGCTGTAAGCTATTTGAGCAGAAATGTGTTATTCATTATGAACTCTAGAATTTACAAATTCTTTATTTAATCACAGAATTATTGAAAATTAGTAATGTACAGAATTAGTAATGTAATATTTTTTAAATGAATGTAATTGAATTTTTACATATTAACTTATATTTTAATGTACTTTTGAAGATAAAATAAAAATATCTTTTTAATTTTGGAATGCTTATGTAATATTATCTTGAATTATTTTTTCTTTAAAGGGTTTCATGCCACCTTGCTTGATATTCGTACAAAGTAAAGAACGAGCTAAAGAGTTGTATTCTGAGATGGTTTACACACACCAGAGGGTTGGTGTCATTCATGCTGACTTATCTCAGGAAGAAAGAGATAAAGTAGTAAAGAATTTCACTGATGGTAAAATATGGACTCTAATTTGCACTGAATTAATGGGAAGAGGAATCGACTTCAAGGACGTTAAACTTGTAATCAATTATGATTTCCCACCCAGTGGAATATCATACATTCATAGAATAGGTACTAATTGCTTTTTACTGCTCTTAATTTTGTACTTAAATCTAATCATAATCATGTTATCATATTTGTCATATATATGTTACTTTATTTTTATGTTGTACTTAATGCTTTTAAATTAATAAGTCCAATTTTGTTTAAATAGGTTTCTTAAATTGACTTTTTCACTCAGATACAGGTATATTGGTTAGTTACAGTTTTTGGACATATTGGGCCTAGCACTTGATTAAATTAGAAATATATAAAACCTTGTGTTATATAAAAAGTAAATGCTTAAATGTATGACAAAAAAATGTCATGCAAAAAATTAAAAAATTGTGGTTAAGGATCTTTTTTAACCAAGTCAATCAGTCAATAAATTGCAAGATTTAAAATTGTAAAAAAATTAATAGTGAATATTTGATTAAAATGTATCTTACAGTGACTACAAGGGTTGGGGGGTCTTCTCTAAAAAATAGTATGTATCAGTCTTGTGTGACTAATTCTTAAGTGTATCACAAAATCGAGACTTCTACATAATAATGATTTTTTATAAGAATTGGTGGGCTTTATGTTACATAGATTCCAATAATCTTGTCAATGGTTGTTTACTAATTAATATACTTTTTAATACTATGATAAGAACAGATTACCAATGATGTTTCAGTAGCAGCATCAACTTCTTCATTGTCCTTGATTCCAATGGCAGAATATCCAGCTAAACAATACCTCAACTTTTTTCAGATTTTAAAGTATAAATCAACTTTTAAATTTCAATGATTAATGGGGATAATGCTGGAACTCAAGAACATTCAAAGAATCTGTGAATACAAAAAAAAATGTCATTGTGTGTGTGTATTGACTTGTGATGCATTCTAAAGCTCTTTTAATGGCAGTTAGCTCAGAACTAAAATAGAACAGGCTATAAAATATGTGAATCTGATAAGATACATTTTTGTTTATGCATGTTTTTACTGTTTTTAAATGCAAATATCAATTTGAGGAAAAAATAAATTATATTTTTGAAAAGAATTATGTAAATAAATTCCTCAAAATACTGAAATATTACATTTCACACACAAAAAAATGTTTAAATTAACTAGGGATTGTAAAGTGCTTATTAAGGACTAGAAAGTTCCATTTCCAAATTTTGTTTCAAAAGTAGTTTAGTCTTGTTTCTGTGTGTTTTATTTCTTGCAATGCTTCTTTCTCCCAATTATCAGTCAAATTAAACATAATAATTTGATTAAAATAATCTGTTGTTTGTGTGTTTTTATTATTATAGGACGAACTGGAAGAGCTGGAGCAACAGGTAGAGCTATTACATACTTCACGTCTGATGATGTAGAGAATCTGAAAACGTATGTTTAACTTCAACTTATATATTAAGAGTTTTCTTCTAAGTATTATGTGGCCGCGGTAGCCGAGTGGTCAAGGTATCGGATCGTGGCTGGCATGTCATGAATTCGAGCCCAGTACCACTAAAGACTCGCCGTGTAGGGTAGTGATGCACATTAAATCTGTTGAGAGCTCAAACGTCCTCTCGTTGCTGTAGTTAGGAAAGGGGGGGTGCCAGCTCAAGTGTCATCCACATCAGTTGGCCATGGTTCAAAATTATGTGGTCCGTCGCCAAAAGCCCTTGTGTAGCTGAACAGTGGGGTGTTAATATTCATTCACTCACTCACTCAGTAAACATTATTAGAAGTAGTTAAGCTTGTATTTTTTTAATAAATCCAAATTTTGTTGGAATTATAGAAATACTTTTGACAAAATACGCAGAAAACTCCTTTTAACACAGCATAACATCTATTAAGAAACAAATACATTTTGCAAAATAATGTATTAACCCCTTCGCGACGGACAGTGCAAATATGCAATCATCATTAATGCACAGCATAACATCTATTAAGAAACAAATACATATTTTGCAAAATAATGTATTAACCCCTTCGCGACGGGCGGTGTAAATATGCATTTTAGAAAAACGCTCTGGTAGGCCGAGCGATGCATATGACTTTTCAGCTGGAACGTTTTTTAATGACCACTAGATGGCACCTTATGTCCATTATATTGAAACTGAACATAGTTAGAGTAACCTGACCTTCAGTTTGTTTATATTCTGCCTGGATTTGGTATTTTGCTGACTATTATTTGATTATTTTGAAAGCATTTTCCTAACCTTAACATGAATAAAAAGGGTGAAAAAAGCCAAAGTGTATAGTCTCTAACTGTGTGTAAATAAAAAAAAAACATAACAAACATTTTATGCTTGCAAATCATACAATGTAGGACTTAGCGTTTCTCCATGCTTCGACACACTCAGACTTCATTTTAATTTTGCTATTTCTTTTTGTAAATAATCTTTGTCATAATTTTTTTTATTAATTTGAAAGTTTATTAATATGTTTCCTCAATGAAAATTTTGGAAAAAATTGAATAGCACTTACAAAATTTATTTACCAATGTAAGTGATATTTTTTTATATAATTTCATATAAATTAAAGGAAAAACAGTATTACGTTTTTTTAATGTAACAGACATCTTATGTAGCAATCTAAAGGGGTACCAAAAATTACGACGTTAGGACTGAAATTTATTATTTATGCTTTTTTTTTCTTTAGTTAGGCTTTGCGACGAAAACGCCCCGTCGTGAAGTGCATGTCCTTACGAATTCACCTTGTCCCTAGAAAGCATCTCATAGAAATCTGCCCCATCCTGAAGAGGTTAATAAACTTTGACTGAAGAAATTGAACTTGATATATGCTTAAATATTTTGCTTTCTTCATTAAGAAAAATGAATTTCATCGCATAAAGAAGAAAAATCGAGGGGGGCTTCTTAATAAATATGTGCTATAATAAAGTACAGGTGTAAATATGTAGATGCTAATGCAAATTTCACAGCTGTTATGCATACTCTCCACTAAACTATAGCGAAGATATTGGAGATTTTATCCTGCAAGATAATATATTTCTCTAGAGTTCCAGGATACTGATTTCCTTGACCAACTCATCAACCAGTTACAACTCTAGTATGCTGAGGATTTTAATCTGAGAATTATACAGACCATTTCATGTACTTATCTTCTATTATCTTAGGTGTACTTTAGCTATCTCATACTAACATATATTATCAATAATGGACAGAAAATTAAAACCCTTTAAGAAAGAAAAAAAAAAGACATAATATGTAATGTCACTGCACCTATTTCAAAGATGGGAATCTTTATCCTGCAATTGCATATGCCTACCTATCCTGTTACATCTTGGTGATAACTATTAACTTAGACATTTTTCTAAAAGTGATAGTAAAATCCTTCCACTATATATTCAAGCTGGTATCCAAGTATGTTCTTGTTGGTGAATCAGACTTTATTTACCAATATTGCTGTGGATCATTATTTCTTACTCCACAGTATATTGTGAGCCAATATGATATAATTCTTAAAAAAGATACTGATAGATACATATTAGTGCTATGATTGATTTATTGTTTATTCATGTCACACTTTAAAGCTACTTAAGGGCTACTGGCGCTGAACCTCGGTCAAGTTTGAGCCTGACACTGCTGAAGACCCATCATACAGAGGAGTCTGATGCATGTTAAATATGTCAAGGCTCAAACATCCTCCCATTAGTGTAGTGGGGAAGTTAGGATAAGGGGTTCCAGCTCAGGTGTCTCCTCATCACTCGACCATGGTTTGAAATTATGAGTTTAATCACTAATCGTCTCATCCAGGTTTATAGTTGAAGTAAAATATAACTCTCTCTCTCTGAACCTCAGTCAGGGAATAAGAATGACACTGAAGTTGGCATCCCTCTCTCCAAATTTCTATACTAATATGTGCAGTGGCATAACGGAAAACAGTTGGGCCCTCCATAAGGTCAGGTCTTGGGTGCCAAACCGGATCTTATTCAAAGTATTGCAAAACCATAGCATAATGTATGTTTACACATCACATAAAAATATTTAAATATTAAACTTATAACTGAATATAAAATCAACCTGAATCTGAGTAAACAAAGTAAATAATGTATAACATTAGAGAGTACTTACAGTATTTATTAAAATGGAATATCTAACAACAGTCGACAGACAACTTGGTAACTTCAATAAAAATGATACACTAAGACACAAGCAATTTAAAATATAATTTTTGATTTCAAAATTTTATGAAAGAAAAAAAAAGTATCACTTACCTTATTCTTTGTTTCTGAATCGCGGGATGGGCTTGACCTAAAGTTAAATTATATTCTAGCATAAATACTGCAACTCATAATAAGATGAGTTTTTTGTATGATGCAAAAATGATTTAATGAAAAAAAACTGATACATTCCGCATTTTAAGACAAAGACACAGCTACTATTACTTCCAGGATTTGTTCATCAAGTTCCCTGGCATTACTATTACTAACACTTGCACAAGATGATGTACTCGCAGATATTAAAAAGTTATCCAATTTCGCACATTTGCTATAAATATTATACTCCTTTCCTTTCGAGTTTTTCGTTTTTGAGAACTACTTTAAGTTTTTTTTTTATCTCCACTAATTTTAGGACCACATTTTTCATCTTGTCTTATTAACAAAATACCAGCATAAGAACCAGAATATTAAATTCCATTTAAAAAATGTTCTAATATTGCGGTGATGTGGCTACAGTGACGTGGTTTAGAGCAGACACATATTTCATGGTCTGAGCGGGCACTTTGAAACTCATCTTAGTTAGAGTGGGCACTTTGAAACTCATCTTAGTTAGAGTGGGCACATTTTTTCCCCATCTTAGAACAGATTCAATTATTGAATTACAAGGATAAATGCATTTTTGCCAATTAAATTTAATTATTTATATTAAATTGTTAAGATATTATAGTGTGAATACATTTTATACATAGCGAAATGTAATAAAAAGTAAAAACTTTCTGAGAAATATTTAAAAATTATAAGGGTGTGACCCATTCTTCATACTTTTCAATAGTGAATTTATTTCTTCCCGTTGTGGAAGTGAAAGGTGAGTACCTTCATTTTTTTTCCGAAGTTGACAAAGATGTGGTTTAGGGTCAACAGTGAGCAGAGCATTGATATTAGGAGGCGCTTTCACAAAAATTATATTTTCTGTGAGGCGTTTCAGTGAAGTACCATTGTTTTCTTTGGAGATCTAAGGCGATCCCTGCAGCTGTTAAAAAGTCTATGCCTAGAAGGGTTCTGTTACCTCTAGCATTTTCAAAATTAATAGTTCAGTGGGAATGACTTTTCCTTGAATACTAATGTCTACAGAAGTTGTCAGTATTTCTGTGGTTTGAGTACGACCGTCAGCAAGAGTCATCTTCATGGTTTCTCTTCAAAGTTCAATCCTTTTTGTTTAAGTAAATGGTATAATTTTTCACCAGCCACTGAATGTGTAGCACCAGTATCAGCACAAACTGCTGCTTCTGTATTACAAATGGAAATTTGGATTATGCTAATGGGATTACTTTCACTAGAAAAACTATAAAAGTTTGATTGATTCAGACTTGATGACAAGGCATCATCTTTTGTCGAACTGGGTTGCAAGTGTGGCATCTTGATCGAATGATTCCAGGAGCACCACATCCATAGCAAGATACAGGAGTTCTGTCTTCTTTTGTATCAACGATTTTCTTTTCAGGTATTCTGTCTTTGGAAATGGGATTCCGCCTACTGTTACTGGGAATCCCGGTTTCCACGCCTACTTTGACTGGGGAAACCAGACAGAGAATGTTCATACGACAACTTAGGATTTTGTGTGTAGTTACTTCTCCAGGGACTGGAATTCATTTCTTTTGTTTCCTGCTAAAGTTTTTATTGTTTTTATTTCTCATGTTTTTAACTTCTTCATACGAATCTAGCTTATCCACTAGTTGTAGAGGATTGTTCCAATTACACCACTGGTCCAAAAAGTGATCTTTGTAATCTTGAGGGGTTTCTTTTTTATTTGGTCCGCCACAATCAAATCTTTCAATTCTTCAAGCGTCGTAACTTTTGATTCTTTCAGCCACCCATCAAAATATGTTTGCAAGTCAAAGTAGAAGTCACGCCAGGTTTTCACAGGATCTTTAGTGTGTCGGAAAACATCTGCCAAAATTTTTCTGCACTTAATTTAAAGCGTTTTAGAAGAATTTGTTTGACTTTATAGTAGTCTTGAGCATCGGCAAAAGATTCTTTAGTGATTAAATTTGAAACTTCAGTTGGTAAAAGACCAACAAGGTACACCACCCACTGAGGAACTGGTACTTTTAAAAATGTTAACTGCCTTTCGAGAGGTCTAGAAAAATTGTTACATCAGTTGTCTTTGGATCAAAAATCGGTAATAGCTTATGGAGTTCTAACTTTGGCATATTGGAGTCTGCAGTTGTAGAAGTATCAGTTATAAGTTGTAATTTTTGCAGTTCAAATATTCGTTGGTTTTTCTTTTTCTCTTTCAGCCCGCAATTCGAGCTCTTTTCTATCACAAATAATACGATTTAAACATTCTTTAGTAAATTCTGCATCATACCCTTCACTTTTTAAGATTGCGTCTTTTATGTCAAGAACTTTGAAATTGTCTGGTATTGATATGTCTAGCGTTTCCGCCAATTCAAGGAGATCCTGCCTGCGACCTTTTGCTAAATAGGCCATCGTGAAATGTCACTTCAAATTAATTACAAATTTATATTCTTTGAACTTTAAATTTAATTTAACAAAATGTTATTAATGAAATAATAATACAGTATTATATATACCACATAAAAGTAATATCTCAATTTCTTACAATATGCAATTTGAAAAACAATTTTCATGAATCACAAAAATGAAAAAAAAAATAAAATTATTTTCGTTGTTTTCAAGCTCAATACACAATCAAAGTAAAATTACTGTCAATCTTTTAGTTAAAAAAATCATCAAAATGATCTGAAAACACATTTGAAATACATCATACCACAAGTAAAACGAATCATATACGTACTCATAAATAAAAGTTCTACTTAGCCGAAACAAAATTTCCTATTAGTATTCAAAAAGAAAAGTTATTAGAACTCAGAGTTATAAATAACCTTGAACTGTCTATTTCTCCTTGTTTAAATTTATTCTCGCTTACGCAGCATAAAATATCTCATCAGTTTCATAAATGAATCATAGCTTAAAAATTAATACTAGCAAGAAGAGAAAACGGATATATATATATATTCTTTTTTCTTTTAAACCACTAAATATATTATTTAACTGAGACAAATCTTTCAACATATAATGCACATTTTACACTTAAAATTATACACATAAATGAATTTTTTTTTTTTTTTGAAAATAGCATATAACAATACAAAAAATTTTTCCAGCTAAAATGCTTTCAAACAAGAATTGTAATCATTCAAAGAAAATAATACACATAAATACATATATATTTGGTTTTGTGTTCTCACTTAAGCTTTTAAGTAAACAACGTTATACTTATTAGTTTAAACAATACAGGAAGTATATTTTAAAAACACATTGAATATAATTTAACTGTATATTATGCTGTTTAGCAAATTACACAATTACATTTCTTGAAATAAGAAAAAAAAGATTTCTTAATTTATTTTGAACAGGACGTTCTAAATTTAAATCAGTAAAGAATGTTCTCTATGTCAGAACAATGAAGTCAATTTTTAAGAAATTAAAACTTACACAATTCTTTAGGATATTAAATCCAATTTGCATTTGGGCATGCAATGGTTATTTTAGTATTATAAGGTATAATACTTAAAAGAAAATTCAAAGTAAAAACTTTACTTGTTCTTCAGGTGAAGATAAATCCAACGATTTTTTGTTAAACTTGCTCATTCTACAGGTGAGAACGGAACAATAGCGGTTAACCTGAAAATTAATAGCGAGCAACAGCCAAGCCTCTTTAACTATAGAAAAACGTTGGGCGTCAAATTATAAGGGGTGTGACCCAATGTAATAAGGGACACGCGGGGAAGGGGTTCTTAATTAAGTCCACTAGTTAATTAAACACGTTTATTAGACAAAACAAAAACATTTACATACATAACTAGAGAACTAACAGTTATAATAGAATTGAAAGGGGTCGGAGCGCATGCTCGTACGTCCACAGTTCGAGAAGCTTGGCCATTACTGAAGATTGTTCTAGCCGCTAGAGGGCGCGATAGTCTTTCTACTGTTCATATGAGAAGAGTTTAAACTACGGGGTTACAAAATTAATATGTAACCGTGTAATGAAGGGTATGAACAAATTTCAGGGATTTTGTATTTTAGATTCAAATAAATATTAGAACAGGTGCAATTACCATAAAATTAATTAGTTTCATTAATGAAAGTAAAGATAAATACTAGAAGTAAAATATATAAAACAGATACAAGTAAATAAAAGAAAAATACAAACCTTTATTTAAAAAACATAAATGTTGTTTACCATTGGATTTAGTCCAACCTAAGTTACAAAATTTACAGATTTTAGATATTTTTCTAAATTGTTTGATGTTTAGAATTCTTTTATGATATTTTCAATAAGAGAAGTAAGATCAAAATGTTTTAATAGTAAAGGAGCATGCCCTATATTTAAGAGCATTGAATATAAAAATATGCATGTCTGTTACAAAAACAATTTTGTGAAAAGTTTTTCATTATGCTTTATTTGATTGGATACTCATAAATCTAGACCAAATAATCATTTAAAATCCTCTCTATGCTTTTCCAAGTATAGTAATACTATTTTACGTAAAAAATGCATAACAGATGTAGGTTATTTATGACTTCGCTAAATGAAAATGAAATAGGGGGGGCTAAAGGGGCCAATAAGTTACTCTGCTGCTTGGGTTAAAAGTAAATCATGTCTTTATTTCCTCCCTACAGCTAATATAAAGTATACTATAATAATAACAGAGATCAATTTTTTATCTTCCTAACATTTTACCCAATTCTCCATCTGTCTTTTGTTTTATCTTTTAGTAATTAAGGTTTTTTAAAAAAGTATCTCTCTCTAGTTTCGGGGATTACAGCAAATCAAACAAAATGGTTTTTATTTGATTGATCAATGATATTTAATAAGGTTATTTAAGTTTTGATTTTTTTTAATTATGTTCGATTGCCAATTGGAAAATCACTTAAAAATTGTATTTAAAAAATGTAAAGGGAATTTTGAGAAAATCTACGTTAATGGCGTCAATTAAGCTTCGGACCTCCCGCAGTGTGGTGGTATATGTTACGCCACTAAACATGTGGTAGATTTTAGCCCCTCTACACCACGGGTCTTCAAGACTCACATGTATCACTCATGAACAATGGCCTGGAGTTTGCAACCATGATTACTCAGTTACTAGGTCCACATGGGAATACATTATAGCATTTACAATGTTTTGCAAGGAGCAAAATTTCTTTTTAATTACAAATACATATTTAACCTCCTGATGTATTGTGCTAAAATCTCCAGCATCTTTTTGTAAAGTAATTCCCTTTAGTATCCTTTTACAAACTGATGTGAGGTTCATTGAAATGTCTATTGCACAGATATCAGAAATAAAATTTGTCAGAATTGAATTGTTTCTTAGCTGTTATGTGTGTCTGGAATACAATATATTTTCATTAAAGTTTGCTTCCTTCATCTGATTATGTCAGTTGTATGGAACATTGAAGTTGAAAAGCTGCATTTAGATTATTTGTTAGCCATTACAATATCACTTGTTTATTTATAATAAAATGAAGTCTTTACATATCAATAATACACTTTTATAAATCTTAGACTATTAAAATTCTTATCAATCTCAAACAGAAATTCTACATAAAAGAAGATATTTATTTGCATTTTGACTAATTTTGTATCTCTAACATGAGAGTAAAAGAAATCTAAATTAAATTTTCCAAAGTAGTCTCTGCTATATTGTATTGTCTACGAAATAATGAATTTTTCATAATTTAACTGTCAGCTTTTTAAAAAAAGATTATAATTTTGACTGCATTTTCATTATTTGATGTTCAATTTTACTTCAGAATTTAAATGAGATTTAATTTTTTATAACTCTAATTGATTCTCTATTATAAATTTTCAGCTCCATATCTCAAATGGTTTATTCTGAAATATAAGCTTTGCTTTTAAAAAAAAGCATCATAAAATCTCTATTTCAACATATCTCTATTGTAAATCTATTTTTCCCACATGTATGAATATTTCATTTGTATTTCCTTTTGTATTTTTTAAAATTTTATTTTTATGAAATATACTGTTGAATAAATTTAGAAACTATTCTAGTTTATCAAAACATAACATTTAATAATTTTAGTATTTAAAACACAATTTGGTAATCCTCTTGAACTTAATAATTTTTAAACTGTAATTTCAGATTTATTTTTAAGCATATAGTAATATCAATAATTTGCAGCATTTACAGCATTAGAATATTTCAAACTTGTCATTGTGCAATAGATTAGAGTGTGTTTCACTGAAAATTCAGATTTAAAATATGCATGTGTATGAAGCACATTATGTTTAAAAATTAATTCATGTTTATTTTAAAGAAATGACAAAGTGTTTTTTTTTAGCATAGCTCAAGTAATCAAAGATGCTGGGTGTGAAGTTCCATCCTACATTATGAATCTTAAGACAAAAAAGTAAGATTTTTTTTAAAAAATTTATATATATAGCAAATACATGCTTTCATTTAAAAAAATGTCACCAAGTTTTTTACCCCATTAATAGGATGAAGCATTTATATATCGTCATGAGTATTATATCATAGTTTCATTCATGGTAGAATATCTTTATAAAGCAAGACCTCAATTTAACAAATTATTTCAGCAGTTGGAAATTTTTTTATTAATTTATATTAAAAATATTGGATTTTTTTTTTCTTCAAATCGCTGTTTTTTTTTTGTTGTTCAGAACAGAAAAAGACTATTCTTGCAAGCTCAAATTTTCAACGAGAAAGGGACAAATTTCAACAGACTATTATTAGACTTTATAGGTGCAGATGAGTTGCGAGTGTAACCTATTGAGGGAGTCTTAAGTAGGAAAGGAAAATTCTTTCTTATCTCATCCCAATCTAAAATGCAGGGGATATTTTAATATGTTGACAATTGTGATAAATTTGATGACAGACTGTCTATCTGTACAACTAAAGTTGAGAAGCCAATGAAGAGTTTCTGATGTTTTTCATTATTTGAAAACCAAAAACATACTTTTTGCAGCAAATGTTTGTGTAATGTTTTGCAGTAAAAAGCACAGCGTTTTCTTCTCGACAAAAAGTTAAAAAAAAAACTCTTTCGAGTCAAGAATCAAAAAACGATTGTCACACATGCATTAGTCAGTATTTTAAAATTTTCCAATTAATTGGTGCATAATAATTCACTAATGGTATTTTTAGCTGTTGTATAAAAAGTGTGTAGTTTTTAACAATTGATATTTTTTGTGTAGTTGCTT
This sequence comes from Trichonephila clavipes, assembly GCA_019973935.1. NCBI lineage: Eukaryota > Metazoa > Arthropoda > Arachnida > Araneae > Nephilidae > Trichonephila > Trichonephila clavipes. The sequence goes on along the minus strand of BMAU01020360.1, from coordinate 140,213 downwards.
ATAGAGATTCCAAAAGGTATTTTTAAGATATATCTTGGTGGATTGCAATGTAACAAATAATCCTGAATTAACTTACAAAATGATCGGTCCCAATGAATTCATTAAATCGTGATCCAACTGTGTATATATATATTCCAAAAAGTTCAATTTGATTGCAGGTTTTTTTTTTTTCATTCAAAGATGTTATCGAGAGACTCAGGAAATTTATTTCATATTTCATCTGAACTTACTCACTTGCACTGATAATTTAAATTCTTTTTTATCTTTATTATTCTAAAGTTTTATAATCATAGTTCGGAAAAAAAGAAAAAATTGTTTAATTTGAAATAAGCGTTGTATATATCTTCCTCCTTCTGAAATTCAAATGAGATCTGTATAAGCATGTGAAAATTTTTCTCACATTTGAATTTAGAAGATTTCTGGAATAATTAAAAATTATAAGAACCAAATTATTAGCCCTTTTTTTTTTCATGGCAGGAAATTGTTCTGGTATTCATCCAAATCTGTGTAATTGTAAAATAATTCATTTATAGAATTGATTGTTTGGGATATTGTTCATAGCAACAATGACTATTATCCCTTTTAGAGGGGGAGTTAAATAAATAAATATGAAAATTAAAGAGTTTTAGAACATTGTGCATATTTATTGAATTTTTTTTACATTATATACAAAAAAAACAATCCCCCTCCCCCTCTTTTCTTCATTTTCTATCAGAAGTGAGTGAAATATTGAACTATGTTTATGACCACTTTTCTATCTGAAAAAGTTTTTAGTGAAGACTTTTAAAAAAATATTGAAATAAATTTTTGTTAAAATATTATTAACAATACATATCTATTTTTAGGAAAAGAAGGACTGAATTTAAAAAACCTATCCAGAGAGAGAAAATCACAACTGCATCTACATATGATATAGAAAGACATATTAATAATAAAAAAAGGTATTACTTACTAAAGAATAAGTCAATATGTGTGTGTGATAAAATGCAAGATTGTATTTAGAGTAATATTAAGCATGAGTCTCTTTTAAAGCAAATACATATACAGGTATATATGTCAACAGTTTACTTGTTGGTAGTTATTGATACTTTAATGTCTTTATGCTCTTGGCCACATATGCGGACACTTAGGTATTTTTATAATTATAGTTACTGTTGATTATAAATACAACAAAAATTTGATAATTTATTCACTACAGAATCTTTGGTGAAAGGTAAGATGGGTTGGAGAAAGACATTATATTTCTAAAATGTGTGTTCAGAATGTTGCGTATTGTTTAAACGATGTTCCACAAATTATAAAAGAGAAGATGGACTTTAATGTTGCTTGTTACTAAATAAAACATATTAAATACATTGTAACATAATGTTCTACAGAAAAGTAAACAATATGGAATGATAATAAGCGTTGCCAAACGACAACAAAGGAATTAACGATTAAATTAGTTCAATTCAGTCCATGCAGCCACAAATCCCTCAATAAAAGTGAAATTTTTTTGGTGTACCTGCCCTGTATTGGTTATTTCTGTTTAGTAGTGTTGCCTCCCTTCACCAGAAGGTGCACCCGACTAGGTTCGAAGACCAATTTTTCCAAAATTGATTATCAGAAGAATTTTATTATTTTAAAGAACATAAATAGGCTTAAAGAGTTATAATTATGAAATAAATACCATGCATCACCTCTGTTTCTGAAAAAAAAAATTATTTTAATAAAATTTTTTAAAAATTTCAATTTCAGGAAAAACAGCGTAAAAAAATATATTTGACATAATGTAATTTTAATTGCATTGATATATTTATTTATCCACCTGAAGTGTCACAAACCGCAGGTTAAAAAATATTTTCAAAAATAAATGTTTAATAAGCATTCAAACTTCACTTTAATGATTTTTCGTCAAAATTACTCTTTATTCTAAAGGACTATAAAATGTTATTAAGTGTAAGTATCTTAAAAACTGCGGTTTGCTACACTCTCAAGGGCTTATAACATAAGTGTTGCAAATTTCATTGAATTTTATATAATTGTTCTGGAGATATCCCTGTTTTCGTGCAAAAATTATCGTGAAAATTTCATTTTTCAAAAAACACATTTAAAATATATACTTATAAGTTACATAAAGTAAATATTAAACTACTTAAAATTCTCCAGTTTTATAGGTAATTCCTTCTTCTTCCTCAATTTTTATATTTCTTTTTTTTCGAATGGCCCTAAATTTTCTTCTGCAGGTTTTTGCTGTTGGCAGTTAGTGACGTTTTGAGTCTGCAATGCGCTCATTATCGAAGATTTTTTGTCCCCGTATAGTATAATACCCCGAAACAATACCCATTTTATTTAATATGGATATTAATCCCTGAAAGCCATTATTAAACTGCACAACAGCAATATATGCTCCTAAATGCAATGTTTGATGCTCAACGAAAACTTCTTTTGGTAATATCTGCTACAAAATTGCATTAAAACTTTTGTGCGGATTTTGAGTTTTTCCGTGTAAGCATTTTTTTAAAAGATTTCTGTCTCACAAATCCATTTAAACAGGCTTTATCATGTTAACAATATTTTGTGGCAGGTCCAAAAATTTATCCTGGTACACAATATTTAAAGCTTTAGCCTGTTGAAATTTACACCAACTTTCATCTCCGACAGGTCACTGTCCATGTTTTGGCTGATGTTTTGATGAGCAACAATGAAAGAAGGCAGCAATAACAGCAGACTGCACTTTGTCCAAATTCTCAATATTGCTTTGAATAGCAATCCCATAGTAATTTTGTAACTTATTAATTAAACCATCAGTTAATTTACCTTTCCCCCTGAGTCCTTTATTTCTGCTTTTCAATTTCCGAAGCCTTGTTCCAACTCTTTTTTGAATATGCCCTATACATTCTAGCTTCGTAACAGAATCTTTCCCATAAATGTCCTTCACTGCATCAAAAGCTTTGGAATCTCCATCCCCATAATAGTCAGTGTATCGTAACATTCTATGATCTTCCGACCTCTCAAAAATACGATAAGCCCCAACCGGTTCCATGCTGGATGAAGATCCTTTATGATGATTACACTGTAATTTCACATTTTGTTGTTCCGTCTTTGAATTACATTTTCTACAAAACTGAGATAAAGTTTCAAAGTCAATAATTTTCCCAGTAGCAACAGATATTGCACTAACACAACCATTTAGCGAAGAAAAACCACGACGCTGCCAGGTACCATCCACCGAAACACCACAATTTACAGTACCATGTATAGATTTTTTTTTAATTGCCTAATACCTTTTGCTGCATCATTCATTATTTTTTCTCCAATGGAAACAGCAGCACTGAGAAGTTTTTTTTTTCTTGTTGGCGGAATGCAAGCTTTGAGAGAAAGGGAGGTAGATTCAAAACAGCACAAAGTTTTCTTCCTACTCAAACACCTCTACCATTCAATCTTAATCCATAAACAAAACGAGTATTGAGTTCATTCGTTTTGTCTAACTTTTTAGAAGTACAAAATGCCGATATGAAACTGCAATTTTTGCAGTGCAAAGAAAAGTTTGGAGATAATCCAAACCTTGAATCTTCTACAAGATATAGGCTTCCTGCAGTACACATTTTTGTTGGGCAACACAATAAGGAAAAAATACCAATTAAAATTTCCAGATCAATCAATCTGTTTCCAGTTAAATGTTCTGAAATGTTACATCATTATTTACCTCATTACATTGCTGCAGCTTCAGTGAACTGGCGGTCATAATTTCTTCATTAAATGAAGCACTGAAACGTGCTTGTATTTTGGTTTCCAAGAAACTTTCTTTTACGGGGACGATATGAACGACATTTACCCATGATTTCAGGTAAAATAAATTAAAGATTAAATTAAAATAATTTAAATTCTAAAAATAAAGCAAAATAGAGAAAAAAAAGAATTAAAATAGGCGTGATAAATCTAACGTTGAATGTAAACAAACATGGAATAGCGATAGTCTTAAAATGCCATTGCCAATCGTTTGCAACAAAATTATTTGAAATAATTATTAGCAAACTGTGGCTTAGTAAGCAGATAATTAAAATTTGGTTTTTGAAACTTCATTTTAGGGAAATAATAAAACACTGCATATGTCGCTCACTTCCGGTCCAGATTACATTACTTCCGGTTTTGTTTTCAACTACTATGACTTATTTAAATTGCTATAATTAGAGTTCTAATTTAAGTAAAATTAAAATAAAGACTGTTTTGGAATCTTAAAGGCTGGGGCTTGATTTCACAATCATAAAAAAATTCGACTTTTTTGTCAAAAAACACTTTTTCAACCTAGTTGGATACCTTAAATCGTGATCCAATTGTGTGTATGTATATATAATCCAAAAAGTTCAATTTGATTGCAGGTATTTTTTTTTTCATTCAAAGATGTTGTCGAGAGACTCAGGAAATTTATTCATATTTCATCTGAACTTACTCACTTGCACTGATAATTTAAATTCTTTTTTATCATTATTATTCTGAAGTTTTATAATCATAGTTCGGAAAAAAAGAAAACATTGTTTGATTTGAAATAAGAAGCGTTGTATATATCTTCCTCCTTCTGAAATTCAAATGAGATCTGTATAAGCATGTGAAAATTCTTCTCACATTTGAATTTAGAAGATTTCTGGAATAATTAAAAATTATAAGAACCAAATTATTAGCCCTTTTTTTTCATGGCAGGAAATTGTTCTGGTATTCATCCAAATCTGTGTAATTGTAAAATAATTCATTTATAGAATTGATTGTTTGGGATATTGTTCATAGCAACAATGACTATTATCCCTTTTAGAGGGGGAGTTAAATAAATAAATATGAAAATTAAAGAGTTTTAGAACATTGTGCATATTTATTGAATTTTTTTTACATTATATACAAAAAAACAATCCCCCTCCCCCTCTTTTCTTCATTTTCTATCAGAAGTGAGTGAAATATTGAACTATGTTTATGACCACTTTTCTATCTGAAAAAGTTTTTAGTGAAGACTTTTAAAAAAATATTGAAATAAATTTTTGTTAAAATATTATTAATACATATCTATTTTTAGGAAAAGAAGGACTGAATTTAAAAAACCTATCCAGAGAGAGAAAATCACAACTGCATCTACATATGATGTAGAAAGACATAATAATAAAAAAAGGTATTACTTACTAAAGAATAAGTCAATATGTGTGTGTGATAAAATGCAAGATTGTATTTAGAGTAATATTAAGCATGAGTCTCTTTTAAAGCAAATACATATACAGGTATATATGTCAACAGTTTACTTGTTGGTAGTTATATTGATACTTTAACGTCTTTATGCTCTTGGCCACATATGCGGACACTTAGGTATTTTTATAATTATAGTTACTGTTGATTATAAATACAACAAAAATTTGATAATTTATTCACTACAGAATCTTTGGTGAAAGGTAAGATGGGTTGGAGAAAGACATTATATTTCTAAAATGTGTGTTCAGAATGTTGCGTATTGTTTAAACGATGTTCCACAAATTATAAAAGAGAAGATGGACTTTAATATTGCTTGTTACTAAATAAAACATATTAAATACATTGTAACATAATGTTCTACAGAAAAGTAAACAATATGGAATGATAATAAGCGTTGCCAAACGACAACAAAGGAATTAACGACTAAATTAGTTCAATTCAGTCCATGCAGCCACAAATCCCTCAATAAAAGTGAAATTTTTTTGGTTTACCTGCCCTGGTATTGGTTATTTCTGTTTAGTAGTGTTGCCTCCCTTCACCAGAAGGTGCACTGTGTTAACCTCCCGTATGAATGTGTTCTTTGTTTGAAGAGATAGCTTCTCAGCACCTGCGTGTTAGGGCGGTGGCCAGATTTAAGAAATTGTCCGCATGGGTCTTTACAATTTAATTTTAATATTTGTTAATGTTTACTGTAAATAAATGTGCTGCCTCTAAAGAATACTTCTGTTGGATTCAACTACAACACCGTATCACTCAGTTAGTGGAATGAAAAAGTGTGAAATAACTTTTTGGCAGTCGGTATTATTGAATTATTTAAATAAATCGTTAATATTTGATAATAAGAATATCATACATATTAAATATATTAAGTTTTATTAATTTGTAGAAAAATGAAGTTTTTGTTATTTTATAAGAAATCACCAAAGGTACATACTTGTGTCCAATTGCCATTCAAGATGTTTTAGTTAAATAATGCGAGTTCAATATTATTTTTTTTCAAGCATATAATGAAATCTATAAATTATGATTTTATGTGCCTAGGTTGGAACAAAAATGGAAAATTTAAGTAAGATCTAAATTAATACAGAAAGAAAAAATGACAATAATCAAAGGTTTGGAAATATTATCTTATACAGAAAGTGACTTATACAGACCATTTAGAATTGCAAAAGAATTTTTGGATTCTGATTAAAATGTCCAATATTGTCGTCCAAAAAGTTCTGTGTGTGAAAAAAACTCCTAATAAATCTAAAAGTTGATCCTGAAATCTGACTGAACGCTGTAGGTAAAAAACCTAAAAAAATAGGAACTGAAAATTCCTCAAGATATCATTATAAAAATTGTGTATAACAAGCACTTGTTATATTTGTTAAGAACCTGTATGAAATCATTCCACTCATAAATTAATATTAAGCAGCCACAAATGTAAAAGATATTTTCTTTAGTAAAATTTTATTTTCCCCTTTTTTTTTTTTTTTTTTTTTTGCTTATAAAATGAATAATTTGAGTAATTTTTCTTTTTACCATAAAAAATAATCATCTCTGAAGAAGTTAAATGTGGAAGTTCTAATTCAGAAATTTCCAAATGGTTTAGCCTAAGTCGTAGATTTTAATGCAGTTGTATGTGTCTAACAAAAAAAACATCTTTAATGCTGAATGACTTAATAGATGTTTCAGGATGCTTCTCAGAAGTTACTTTTAATTCAAAGGATAAATGTAAATTATATGAAGAGCTTGTCATTGATAGCCTGGCCATTGAGAAAATATCTTTACAGAAGCTGAAAATGCCTTAAAAAAATTCTTCAGTGAATTAACTTGAAGTTAACACAACTGATGGTAGCAAAAACATGTAGAGATAAAAGTGGGCCGAAACCATTAATCGTACATTTCGTAGTTCATGTAGAGTGCTTGTGTAGAAAATGCTAAAATATGTGAAGTTTAAACCTAGACATGTCATCTATTAAAGAGATTGGAGAAAATTATTCACAATGTTATACTGGAGTATGTTAGCTTAACTGTTCAAAAGTTCTCTAACCGAGTTACATATACTAAGCAATAAGTAATTATGGAAGGTATTTTATACAGAATTTATATAGGGAGAAATCAGTATAAGTGTTTAGACCAAATAGAAGTCCTGCTTATGAAAAATTACTTTGTTTTGATTCAGATTGAACAAAAAAATGTCATTTTAATACATGCTAAACATAAACTCAAACTCAGTGACGCAACAGTCCATGAGGGCCAGGGTCTACTGTGCCTATCCCAGTATATGTGACCATTATGCACTGAGGTGCATAAGCAGATATCCCGATCAGGTGGTCAGTCTGAAGTGAGACCCCCAGTGTTTAAGTCCCCAAGCAAGAGGGATGGAAGGTTGAGTTGACCTTGAACCTGTGGTGTGGAACTCGATACGCTACCACTCGGCCATTGGGCCTTCACATGCTAAGCATTCATGTATTAAAAACAGCAAATTGAAATTTTTAGTCGGTAAAAAAAAAATTTTGAGTCTAGTTTTCAAGATTTTTCAGAATCCTTTAAATATCAAAACATTTGCCCCAGAACCTTTAATGGAAATAAATGTGCAGAATATATTCTCAAAGAGGAAAATATTTAAAATCATCATTGCAGGATTATGCCTCATTTCATGCAGTTTGGTCAGTTGCTTAAATTTGCTAGTGGTCTTTTTTCCTGCTTTAGGTACCAGTTATCTGTATGAAGAAATGTACAAAAGATATTTCCCGATCCAAATTAATAGATGAGCATTTGAAGTCATTGCTGATAATTTTCCATACACAACTCTCATTAATTAGTGACATATATAAGTATTTCACATAATGGAAGTTTTTAGGAAAAATGTCATATCATTTACTACAGTTAAATATTTAATTTTATTACATACAAGTGTAACATTCTTGTATGATTTATTAACATTGAAATCAAAATAAACAATAGAGGGCCTGATTGATAGTTTGGACTAGTCTGGTATAGTTTAGAGACCCTTGTTTTAATGTTATGATGGTACAAAAGCGATTACAATTTGCGTGTTCTTTTCAATGTCCTTGATAATTACTCATTTATGTTACCCAGAAAAATACTTCTACCTTTTTCTAATATTGAATACTAAGAATGTTGTTTTTAAGGATTGCAAATGAGATGTTTAATCTTTTGTCCTTTTTATTTCAGGAAAAAACAGCATTCAAAAAAGAAAATGAAAAAGAAGGATGCATCTTAGTTCCATGCATTTATTCATATGTATATACTGCTGGAATAAAGATATGTATAAAGTAAAAATGAATAAAGTTTTGAGTCATTTTTCATCTGAATACTATCAATAAATTACGAAAAATGAGAAAAGCCGCCAGCAGCTAAAGCCAAGTTTTCAGTTCCTGTTCCAGGGAGATAAGAGAAATTCCATACAGCAGGATTGTAGAGAACTAAAAAGAAAATTTAAATTTTTTTATGGATGTATCATGTATTGGATATAAACATAAAATAACATTTAGGTACATGTAGAACTAAATTATACAGTGTCAATTGCACCAACTCAAAATTGCTTAAAAGTTTTCATATTTACTTTCTTTTTTACCCATTTTTTCTTATTACAATTAGTCTATCCTGGTGATCTTCTAGGATCCAGTTTGTAACACTTTCTTGAATAGGCCATTTCATTACTTTTTTTTACACAAAACATTTATTATTTGGCATTATGGAACATTCACAAACATCCTTCCTGCAGCATGATTTTCTTTTCAAAACTGAATAAGTTTTCATTTAATACGATTGTTGTATTTCTCACAACCAATATTTACTATAAAAACTGTATTTCAACTAAAGCTAATGCAATTTACTAAAGGCTTTGATGTTATCTTTCAAATATTTGCTGTAAAAAGAGAAGATATCAAACTTGTAATTTAGGTTGGAAGGATGTTCCTAACCCCAACTTTTTTAGGAATTTTGCTCCCCACACATTTCCCCATCACTCATCAAATCCAGTATTGTATCGTTCGAAAGCTGGGTGAATGACTTCAAAACATAAAAGCATTGTGCAGATTTCTTCATAGTGTGTGTTATACATGGGAATGCATCCTAATGACACTTCCCCAGGTACTTTTTAGAAAACATTGAATAGGAACAGTTCATACAAAAATGTTTGATATCTTATTTTCTACAAGAAAAAAAGTATATGGTTTGTGTAATATAATTTTTTTTCTACAAAAGGTACTCCCTGCCCCCTTTTAAAACTCAGCATCATTTAAAGCAAGGGAAAGGGACAATTTTACGTTGGTAGGCCACTTGAGATTTTTATAATCTGATTAAACTGCATTTCTCTATATATAACAGAACTTCATAAGGCTTTAATTTTTTTTATATAATCATTTACAGTTACTGAAATCCTTAAGTTTAAAATTCCTAAATTGTAGTAAATTTTGAAAACAATCACTTGAATGTACAAGTATATTTATACTTTCTGCTACATAACTATATTAATATGGAATTTGAAAGATACCCAAGTAGATCTTGAATAATAATAGCACTTGAACTGATACATTTGATTGGATGTAACTGATAATTTGGTAAATGTTCCTTCACTGATAAAAAAAAAGTATTTTCCCAAATCAGTTGAATTTATTCGGAAGGTTGCTATTAATATTACAGAATGAGTATAGCCTTAAATTGTGAGATTTAATCAGTTTCATACTGGTTTGACAGAAACAATACTTAATTTTGAATTTAAGAATCAATTATAAAAGTGGAATTTTTATTTAAGGAATTTGTTGTTTCCATATATAAAGCCATTTTGAGATCACAAACAAGTTAAATTATTTGAATTCCATCACTACTTAAAAGTCCAGTTTCCCACATCCAATTTGGCATAATAAAGCAAAATGAACCCTAATATTTTTACTAATAATGGAAAGGAATTATTGGATTCCTAATAAGTGATTTCATACATTTTTAGTATGCTCAAATATATATTTACTCTTCATATCTTTAGAACTATATTTTAAAATGCTTAGTCTTGTTAAGCACTGTAATTAATACATACTTCAACAGCCATCCTTGGTGTAGTGGTTTGTGACCAATGGTGTAACATACGCCCCTGCATTAAGGGGGGCCTAAATGTTCTCAGTTATGCCACTGTTAGTGATGCTGACTGCTGTGCCTTCGGGGCAGGATTCAAAATCCAGAGAAGGCATGGATGTTTGTAAATGTATAATGCCTGTGCTGTATGGGGGTAAAAAGTCGCAAGTCCTCTCGTGAAGTTGATGGAAGGGGAAGACAGGCCCCTGACCACCTCCAGAGTGTTTTCCCTCAAAACTGGGGTGGAACCGAGCCAAACCGTACAACCACCGGCTAATGACAGACGGACAACTACCCCTTTCCCGCCATGAATTTCATGGGCCTTGATCTGGCACTGTCAGTCAAAGCATTAGCAACACATACTATATATACATTACAAGGAACAAGATTGACAAAGTATTTCATATATAATGATTTTCGAACTTAAATTGGAAAATTGCTTTTACAGATATACAGAAAAATTAGGAACTTTACAAATATTTTGGAAGAAAATATAAGATTTGGAATACACAGTTTTACTAGAATAACATTAAATTTAATTAACAATAAGATAATAGAAAAATTTGTCTTAATTCATGTTTCTTGTACCAATAACAAAAGACTGATGTGATAGTTGAAAAATAAAACAAATCAATCCAGAATTTTCAAAAAAAAATTGATTAGATATTAAATTTGTAAAGATTAGTACCTCTGATTTCTGTTATAATTGTAAAAATATTAAATTAAATATTAATAGATATAAATCAGCTATTGTGAAATTGAGCTTTGTGAAAAATACTATGAGTTTTTTATATTCATAATATAGGAAAATATACAAATACCTATTTCTCCTTGTTCTAGTGTATCCTCCAACATATTACAAATATCATTGCAAGGTTTCTTTGGTTCAAATTGAATTTTATTATACCCCCACACTTGTGCAACCCACATCACAGTGATAGATGACATGGGATCAATCTAAAAATAGATGGAGAAATTTTAAGAATTAAACTTTTAACTTCTAAAATTAAGTCATGTTAACATTATTATTTTATGTTAAAAGTAATTTTGTGAATGTGTAGTATATTTTCATGTTCCTTTTTCATCCATCGAAACTCGCTATATTATTAGCATATATACATTTTTGTTTTAAAAACAAAATTGCATTAAATTAGATTTACATTTATTTTGGAGGTGAAAATGAAAGAAATACGAAACTAGTTGTTTTGAAAAAATTAAAAATGTTTTATGAAATGCAGTTAAGAAACACATAGGAATTAAAGAAATATGCAATAATTTTAATAATTAATTTCATATTAAATTATTTACCCTCTTAAACTTTTTCCCGTGGTAGCGAGATGACATCAGCAACCAGTTGGATTCAGTCATTTGTACAACACCAGGCATGAAATAGGGTCGTGCATAAAATTTCCGCATGAGTTTTTGCGTAGCCTTTCCACAGTTTTCCCTGCAGTATGCATTAATTTTTAGTTACAGTGTTTTGTAATCATGGGAAAGGTTTTTAAATGTATTTAACAAAAATATGGGTATGGAATGTAATGTTATAAGGAAACTTTTAAAATCAGAAACTTTACTATTAACAACTTCAAAATACTAAAAAACACAAACATATTACTAGGGGAAATGCATGGTTAATTTATCCAAATCAGTCAATCAAAAATTTAAAAGGAATTATTTTAAAACTTACATTGCGAGGGACGAGATAACTCGTTTTCCAGGATCCACAAATAAATCATAGTGCAAATTGTTACTCAGTGCAATTGATTATTATTTTTCAAAATAAAATAACAAGTTTCAAAGGAATTTGTCTTTTGCTTCAATTTAAGTTCTGCTGAGAGCAGCACAGAGGGTGGGTCAAATGCAGGCCATTGCCACGATGAAAGTGTTAAACTGTTCACTCAATTTACTCTTGTGACTCACAATTTTAAGCAAAGCAATAGTTCCGAGATTTCTCAGTTACTTTCATGTACTCATTCTACTGATATAAATGATATATTATACAACAGTTCTTTTAAAAAATACTCCCAAGAAGAAAAAAATTATCGTTTCCCTGTATTTCGAAAAAGTGTAGTCTTAAGAATTGAATTTTTTATTGTAAAATACGCATTCTTAAATTTTTTTGGAAAACTTTTTGTTTGACAAACAAATATCTTAATTGCACATTACCTCTTGAAAGAGATCCATGTACCTGCTTAAGTACTCATACCACAGTTCAAGAACCTTTGAAAATTCAACTACATTTTTGTAAGATTGAAAGTTTATTAGTGTCATACTCAGGAGCTGCTGTCAAACAGACATTGTAATTTTCAGTCATGGTCAAGTGGTGAAGACACCCTTCTTCCTGAATTTCCCCATCGTGCCAATGTGAGGACTTTGAGGGTAAACAGACTTAACATACATCAGCCACTCTACACAGTGGATCTTTAGTTTCACCAGGATTTTAACTAAGGATTGAAAGAAATCCACTAGTCCACAACCATAATCACTTGGCTACCACAGCATGAGCATCTTTGCATGAATTACAATCAATAAACTTTGATAAAAAAAAAAGTATAACAAGATAGTTACAGTATTGCATCACAGTCAAACTCCATGAGAGGTAAGTTTCTCTGTTCAGGAGTGGCAACAGATGTAAGAGAGAAAAGTGCTGAAACGTGTTTCGAAAACATGGTGAAAGAAAAGCATTTAATATATTTGTGCTGAGCTGTTTTGATTTAAATACCGTTAGCTTTCAAGCTGAATTTTTTAATTTTTAGGTATATACACTGTGTAACCCACACCCCTTTTTTAATGAAGAAATCTGAAATATTAGTATACATTGCTCTTGCGTTTGGAAATAATTCATTTGAAGTATTATTCCAAACTTTTGAAAAAATAGTATACATCTAGAACTACAACTCTTTTCGTTCATAATGTAAGTTGTATCTTTAAAACTAATGGTATTTCGATGCATATAGAATTTTTTTTATGCTCATCTCTTTTGTTATCTTTAGAGCTATTGTTTTTATACCCTTCGTATAACGCGCACCCTTAAGTTTCGATCTTATTTTTTGTATTCAAAGTGTGCGTTATAGGCCGGATTTTACGGTATATGCTATTAATGCATTGATTGCATCAATAACATATCAGACTTGATATTGATTTTGATTGGAATGTCATCTATGAACAAAACTCCCTACATTCATTATCACAATCAATCCTAATAATAACTATATACAGAGTTAACAACAAAAATGTTGATAAAATGTATTACCAATTCTCTAACATCCAATATCTCATGAAATTTTCAATATTATGTTAAATATTTATTTTTAATGAGTTTAAAAAATTTTAAGTGAAGTTTTACAATTGAATAACACTACATTAAGTTGAACACAGAATATTTGAGAGCTATACATTTAAATCAATAGGTCAATAATTAATAATTTTTAGATATCTCTTTTGTTCCTGTTTAAGTATTAATTGCATAAAATAATAGATTAATTTTTAATTTATCATATTTTCAATTCTTAAAACATAGGGTAGCAAAATAGTAATTGAACTACTTGTGAATCCCACTACTGACAAATACATATTTCTCAAGCTAAATCGGTAAATTACGTAGAAAAAAGGCAACGAGAGAAACTAAGAATAATTTTCAAATAAAAAATTAAGGCATTAAGATTTTCTAATGGTATAATTTTTGCAGTCTTCAAGAATTTGAAGCAAATCTATGAATTTGAACATCTAGGTCAACTTACTGTTTTGGACTTGTTACACTCTACTTCACTCATATTTTAATTTAGAGCTTTGAAGAATATAATCTCTCTGTCAAAATACAATAAATTTAATACAATTTTAATTTTCTCATGGGTTTAACATTCTTTATGAAAAATAAGTAATCTATATTTTAAAAACAAGAAAAAACTTAAACTGTGAAAATATTACTCAACAGAATATTTTCTCATATTAAATACTGTTGTAATTATATGAATGAGAATGAGATATCAATTATTCATATGGAATAGTTGAAAAAAGTTAAAATATTCAATTTTTAACTATATACATTCTTTCAGCAACTTAAGTACATAATAACAATTCAAAAATAAAAAAAAAATGCATTGAAGAAAATATTTAATCTATGATAAAGAATATAGAATGCAGGATATCTCTGGTCAGTGGCATACACATAGGGGAGAATTCAAAATTCAACCACCTCCTTCCTCATGGAGCAACAAATTTGTTTGCATAAAGATTATACCTTGGGGGATTTGTCTACATTTTTTAAAACATAATCCCTCCCCCCATAAAAGAAGTCTGAATATGACATCTATATTCTACCATTTCAAATCATAGAATATGGAAAAAATAATTATGAATAAAATCATATAATTAAGAAGCTAATGCCATATTTTCTATCTTTTGGTGTACAACAATCCCAATTAGTCAAGTTATAGAAGTTGAATAATTACTGAATATCATAGTTCTCCAAAATCAACACATACCTTAACAGAAATTGGTAGCTTATTGAATATAATGTATATATATATATTTGTGAAAATAATGTTAATGTTAGGAAATCGTCAACTTTGAAGATTCTCCCATATTCAGATGAATATCAATCTTTCAGTAGTAACTTAAATATGATTTGATTTAAATGTTTTATAATATGCATCTTCCCTGATTCTTTATAAATGTCTTTGAAAAGTAAATAAAAAATATATAATTTATGCTTACCAATGAGCATACCACTTCAGTTTTATATCTTTCTGAGCAGCCAATTTGGTAAATAGCTGATGGTGATTTCCAACTCGTAGATTTGACTGGAACATACAAACTTCATCTTTTAAGTAATAAAACTCCTGAACACAAAGAAGAAAATTCAAGATTAAATAACCGTACAATATAGACCCTAGTTGTAAAATAACGCACATAACCTGTTTCATCAAAATAAAATAAAAGTTTTATTAGAAATAAATAATAAAAGAATTAAATACAAATAAAAAAGAACCTTTATAAAAGGAAACTGAAATTTCAGGTTTTAAAATTACTGTATCCCTCTTTTCTGCAATTTTTTTTTTCAATTTCTTTAAAATATATTCATAAATAAATTCAAAATATTGATGTTAAATTATTTGTGTAACAAAATGAGATATTGGCTCAATCTTGATTCAACTCTAATACTCATTTTAATTATTTTTTTAACTTTTTTTTTGTTGTTTGTTTGAAGGTTACAAAACAAAATTTTATTCATGTATTTCCCTTTTTGTTACACATTTGGAGAATTATTTTGCAAAACACTTTTATTTGAATATGTTTGGAAACAGTTTTCCATTAGTTTACAATGCAATTCATTAACAAAAGCTAACAATAAGTGCTAATTATATCAAAAAGAATATGTTTGCAATGTTTCATCTTAGTTTCCTAAAAACAGCTTTTTAAGAATAAATGCTTCATTCTTCTACATCACAGTATTTTCATTTTTATCTCCAAAAAAAACCCTACTTTATGGGTACTACTTTAACCCTACTGGCAATAAGTCGGCCTGGAATAGAAACAATCTTTTCCTTCATTAAGCAAACAGTGCTTAGTTTTTTATTAAAAATATTTCTTCTCAATAAATATTTATATTTTACTATTGCATCAAACCTGACTGCTGTTAAAATGCTAACTTAAAAAATTTACATGATTTTTAAAATTTTAATTTTTATAGTGAAAAAGAAAATTCCACTTCTCACTTTCCTACTTGAAAGGATTTTAGGTTGCATCAAGATAGCCTTTTATAAGTCACAGAACTTTTCTCAAATTAAAAAAAAATTCTTTTCCAATAAACTAGAATTATATTTTTTTATTATTTATGATATTTAAAATAAATTTAAAAATTGAACCTAACTCCCTATTCCTACCTTTTAATTTTGAAAAAAACATACAAAAAAAGAAGATAATGTTTCACTAGTATGTCACCAGCATGTATGGTAAAAAGTCTAGAGTAAGCCATCATACATTAAAATTATCATGTAATCTGAAATAAACCTTACAAAAAAATTTGTTTCATTCTACTTGTTTCTAATTTTATATATTGGTTTAATGTTTAATTTGTATTAAATATGATTTCTGGGGTTAATCTATTTTAAAAGAAATTCAAAGATTTAAGTAGCAGAACTTTTTAATATAAACTTCCTTTTAAAATACAATTAATAATTACTTATTTCTTTTCCTTTGTTGATATAAAAATTTATAAACTTAGTTCATTTTTATACATCAATCATAGCTTATATATTAGTACATATTCATGTTTTTTTTAAATCAATACAAACTAAACATAAAACATAAAATATTAAATCATAAATTAAACATTGAATTTTAAGAAAATATTTTTGAAAACCAAAACATATCCTTCATGGAAATTAAAGATATTTTGAAGTCTAATAACAGCCATTATTTAAAAATGAATCATTGTAAAATAACATATGAAATCCGAAATCCTTATATGGTGCAATAACGAAATCTGAAAGTGAAAAATGACTGCCCTAAAAAGCTCAAGTATATCATCTTTACACATCCAAACACTCTTGAAAAAGACTAAATTCTTTGACAACATCTCATAATAGTTTTGATGTAATAGAAGTAAATAATAATTTTAAAAAAATAATACGTTTAAAAAAACTGAAAACCATGAAAACTAAAAGGTAATTTTAAAAAACATACACATATAAAGAATAGTACATAATATGAACTTACATCTGTCAGATTCAGAATTGTAAAACTTTTCTGCATAATAGGCCATTCACTCATTGCATCTCTCACAATGACTGGCACATTCCTTTGCATGTAAAGCTGAGATATTTCTTCAGTAGAAGTGTGGTTTAAAAAGTCCACATCAAATACATCTTCACATGCCTTAAAAGAAAAATAAAAGATATTTTAAATTTTTAAGATATCCAATAGAATTTGACTCATTTGTTTGAAACAAAAGATAAATATAATTATTTTAAATGTTTAGCAAATTATAGGTTAAAAATTTTTATACATACAAAAACCTCTTGTCAAATTATGACTTTTAAACACAGAGTTGCCAATACAACTATTTTGATGGAGTATTAATCAAATAACTCTTTTCTAAAATTTTAACTAAATATGTAAAATAATCACAAGAAAACAAACAAAATAAATATATAATAAATAAAAAGCTTAGTTACATATAAAAACTGGAAAAAAAAACTATTTAAGAATATATATCTTTGACTGAATTTAAAATATGTAATGCAAGAGATTTTGATAGAACAAATTATTTCCTTTATGTCTAATACAGTTAATACATTTTACAGCAATATTCTAAGATTTTGTACGTTAGGATATATAACAATGATAAGAATAAAATAAAATTAAACATTGTAGATAAAATTAAATTAAATGTAGTGATAATAAAGAAACTCACTTGACAATCAATAGTATAGACTTGTTCATCCAAATAAAAGGGGTTTTCCATTATGCAGCTTTCAGAATACAGCTCAGTCCAATCCCATACATGAAGTACCTTTAAATGCATATATCTATTAGTTATTTCTAATGAAAAATATTTTAATTTTCTCAGAATACATAACTTTAATATATTAAAGAAAAATTTAATTATGAAAAAGTAAATTTAATTATTTAAACAGGACCCAACCAAAAATATTTTAAATATCAAATTCAATTTGAGAAATTTCTTAATTATAAATAATTTAATATGTCTTATACTTCCACATATAAGATAACCATTTATATAAATAAATTTATTTTTATTAAAATCAAACCATAATATGTCGTCCCCAATAGCCACATGTAATGAAAAACTTATTTTAGTAAAACTAATTTAATATTATAATAATTTAATTTTCCTATTTAAATTTTTTTTTAATATAGTAAAATAATCTCATCAAAAAGATTTCCGATAAAATATATCCAAACCTTAAACATAAAATGTCTCCCATGCGAAAGTATTGATCGTGAAATGGTGTCAGATGCGAGAGTGTAAGAAAGAGCAAGACAACATATGCCGATCTTGAGGATCATCAGGAAAGTTTTCCTCCATTCTTCGATCTGAATAGGTTGAAGCAATGGTCTTGCTTTCTCAACGATTTCTTCATGAGTAAGACCTGCAGCCAAACAATATTCATATACGGAACGAATTTCACTATTTATTTCGGATACAACATGATGATGATTCGCGTTCTTAGACCGGAGTTTATTGTCAGGCCGCATGACGATGACAGATGAAACGAAGACAGACGACAACCATCAGCGAAGCCGAAAACGAAAACAAAAAATGTGATAGGTGTTGCCAAATACATTGAACAAATAGTTGTGAGATTTCGGATATATTATCAAAATTAAAACTTTGCTGCATCTTTTTTTTTTTTAATAGTAATACTGGTGAGCACTTTCGCTTCAAATCAACATTAGATAGCTTTTATTAAATTATTATGTTATCATGAGGCAAAATTAGTACAAAATTCTTCCTACAGTAAAATAGTTCAGACTAACTAAATTGTGAAGAAGCCGTGAGACTTTAATAAATTAAAGCTATTTTGATATTTTAATATGGGTAATATATCTTCATACTGGTTCCATAAATTTTAAAATATGCATAGTAAAAATCTGACATTTCACGACTACTAAAAGTTTGAAATTAATAGAAAGGGAAAAATACTCCAGATTTCCGTTTTTGTGTATTCATCTTATTAACGATATGTTAATGTAACTTTTTTGGTCACAGATTATATACAGACAAGGAAAACTTTGTAGTTGAATAATTAATGAAAGGCATAATAATGGCATTTAAATTGAGTTTGAATTCTAAATTAATATCCTAGTTACAAAGGAGTCATAACAAGGCGTTGCACGAAAAAATTCTATCTATAAAAAAAAGGCGCTTTGACTTTTTAATGCATCGAATCCAGCTGTGTTCTTGGAATTCGGAAAATACATTTACTGCTAATAAAATATTAAAGTGTTTGCAGTAGCTCAGTGGACATGATGACAGGCTCATAGCTGGCAATGTTTAAATCAAGCTGCGTGTTCAAATCCTAATTTCACTTAAATCACGTTTCGTAAAGACATTAATGTACGTTGAAGGCTCCTTTACATCAAAGCAGATAGCTTTCCTGTTTCTAGGAAATGCGGCATTCATTAACAATCACTCAATCACATCAAAACAGTAGGCAGCGAGCGACGAATCAGAGACCATCACGTATATCTTCGCCTCTCACTGCCTAGATTTTGGTGTGAGACTGAAGCTTTTGGGCTCAAAGCATACAAGTTTATATGAACTTGGAAAATAGGAAACTAATTTTTCGATTGACGATGTCGTCATCTGACCATAATTTAAAATGACAAATTAACTGTAGTTATTGGACCTTTATGTAGAGAGAAATCGACAGCCGTAGTATTCATTATAATAGCAAAGGGGGGGATTAAACAACTTGTAAACAATACCAGTCAATTGTTCCAAAATCATCAAGTGGCCGTGGAAGCCTGGTGGTCAAGGTAACGGACTCTGACTGAAATTAGATAACTCGGGCACCAGCGCATGCCCACTTATGCCCAGAGGTAACGGTTCATGGCTAGCGTGTCATGAGTCCACCATGCAGAGGGAGCCGATTCACATTAAATATGTTGAGGCTCAAACGTCCTGCCATTGGAGTGGTGTGAAAGTTCGGAGAGGGGTGCCACCTCAGGTGTTATCCTTGTCACGTGACCATGGTTCAAAATTACGAGGTCTGTCGTCTAAAGCCCTCGAGTAGCTAAACAGTGCAACGTTAATATTCACTTACTCTCTGACCCAAAATCCTCAACTGCTGGCAGTTTGTGCATTAAGTGAAAAGCAAAACAATTATGTTACTTGAAAAATTATTGTAAATTGAAAAGTGTTCTGAGAATTATTTTTATTATTGAAATGAGCAAGGACAAAGTCACATTTATTTACAATGATGGCCAAGCTGTTACAAAAGTTACTACTACTACAGGAGTCAGATTTCATATCGAAATTTATCCTACGTTGTGTGATTTATTTCCAAGTAACAAACATTACCTGAGACTTCGTAGAGCCAATAGAAATAACTACAGCCATAAAGTTTCATTGATTTTAAGTGCTCCAGGGATTACAGAACAGGTAAAGAGAACACTTGTTTTTTATCGGGGAACCACTTCGCTCAATCTAAACATTTCATATCGGGAGATATCAAAATTGCGTACAAATCGCAGTGAATCTATTTACTGCGAATTAACTACTGAAAAGTTAATCGAAGTTGAAAATGATTTATCACAAAGTTAAAGAGGAAGAAGTCAAAAAAATAAACCAGAAATTGGTTTACTTCATGTATTTTCTGAAATAAATTACTGGAATTGGAACTATGGAGATTTTATTTCAAATGATCTCTAAAATAGAAATTGTCTGTCGCAGGAGAGATAAACTTGATTCTGTAACAAATATGGCAGTAAAATTTTCAAACTGACAAAGAACTTTGTTCAAGTATTTTTCTTTTTTTGGTTTAATATGAGTAACTGACAAAACCTTTTAATCATATATTTTATGGTGCATTTACATAAACTGAAAATAAAATAAAGATGTAAGAATAAACTTAGAATTTCATTATTCTGCTCCAATTCTCCTGTGATATCACTCATCTGAGATTTGCTACAACTCGATTTTTTTCATCTCGGAATTCGAAAAATGTAGATAATCATTTAAAAAGTAAGAAACCTCATTTTCTAATTCCATTATATATTTGTGATTAAAAAAATTTGTATGAAAAGTTAATCACTAAAAAAGGTGTAAAAAAACTAGTGCCGAACTCGAACAAAAATAGTGAATGGAACAGAAGTGTATACAAAATATCTTATTAAATTAATTTACAATGAAAAAAAATCAAATTTTATTAAATTGTAATCACTGGCGTAGCTAGCTCTGAGGGGGCCCCTGTAGCTTGGGGCCCCTTATCATTGATACGGCTCATACGGAGGTAGCTACGCTCCTGACTTCAATCCACGAGGACATAACTATGCAGAAATTTCGATGATATACTTTGTACTGAATCTTTCAGGCTTAATTTTAATCATATGTCAATTTATTTTGATTTATTTTATGTTTTTAAGCTTTTGATATTTAAAATGTGACTTTTATTATATTTTAATTTAACTTTCCAAAAATCAATTTATAACATGAACAAATATTAATAAAAAAAATTCGAAATCTGTTATCCTCGGATGGGATTTGTTGCATCCAATTTAGTTAATTTAATGTTTAAAAATATATACAGTCACTCAAAAAAGTATTGGGACACTTGACGTGCATAACTGTAAAGCTATTTATAAAAATATTTATCACATTAAAACGAAAACAAAATGAATTGACTAATATTTTAAAATTTAGTGTACAGTATTTAAGGAAAATTTTATTAGTATTATAGAATTATAATTTGATCTAGCTTTTCAAACATAATTCAAAGACACACTGGAGTCAAAAAAGTATTGGGACCCTTTTGAATTGAGAAATTTAACAAGTATACAACGCAATCAATATAATTTAATTTCACACTGCGTTTTTAGACTAGAAGTTTGAACACAAATGTTTCAACATATAAGATTATTTATAGAAAAAATGGCGAGAAACAAAGATGTATCGGTTGATGTGCGAAATTTCGTAAAAAGTCATTTGAAAGAGGGGAAATCAATTCGCTGTATAGGAAAATTACTGAAATTGAGTAAGTCTACTGTTTTAAACATCATTAACAGGTTCGAGAAAACAGTGTTGAAAACAAGCAAAAAGATCAGGGCGTTCAATGATATTTAATGAACGTGAAGAGAGGTGGATTGTGAGACAAGTACACATTAATCCAAGAACTAGTGCATCAAAAATGACTTTGCAATGTAAAAGTAGTTTCGGAAAATCGTTAAATCCTGAAACTGTCAGAAATGTTTTAAGAAAACATAAGTACCTCAAAGAAAGCCCTACATCAGCGAAGCAAATAGACAAGCTAGGTTGTCATTTGCTAAAATGTATGTAAGGCAGCCAACAAAATATGGGGGAAATATAATTTTTATTGATGAAAGCAAATATATATAACATTTTCGGATTGGATGGCAAGCAAAAGGTTTGGTGGAAATCAAATACAACAACGCATCAAAAATTTACGGCCTACTATCAAATATGGAAGGGGTAACTAGATTGTCTGGGGCTGCATGGCAAGCTCTGGTTTCGGGAACTTACACTTTATTGATGGTATAATGAATAAATATGTCTATCTTGATATTCTCAATCGAAATTTAAAGCAAAGTGTAAGCAAGCTGGGAATCTCAGGATATTTTAAATTGTACCAAGATAATGACCCGTTACATACTGCAGATATTTGCAAGTAATGGGTCCCCTTCCACTATCCTAGAGTTATTAAAACTCCTGCACAAAGTCCAGACCATAATCCCATTGAACATGTGTGAGATTATTTGCAGCAAAACCTATGAGTACCAAATTTCTAACAAGCAGGATTTGAAAAATATTTGGTCGAAGAATGGACCAAAATCGTTAGATCGTTTCGATCAAATAGACTTCGAGAGGTCATAAAAGGCAAGGAGGGCCCAACAAGATATTAATTTCCAAAATTGAATTTTTTTTCTTAATTTATTGGGAAGTGTCCCAATACTTTTTTGAATCCATTTTTAACTCGATTTCTTTTATTTTCAATTTTAATCATAATTGCATTAATGTATATAAGTTTTGTTCGAATTATTATTTGTGTTTAACAAAATAACGTTTACCTCTTTTTTTTTGGTTTCATTTGTATGTTTAAGTAAAATATTACAATAAAATCTATAAACTGGTAGTGTCTCCCAATATTTTTTTGACTGACTGTATGTGTTTTTAGAAAGATTTCATGCACAAAATCTAAATTTTATTGCGTTTAACATAATATTTATTTGCCAGAATGTTCTATGGTAAGCAAGAGTTTTCGAGAAAAAAAGTATATCCCGAATCATTTTTAGAAGATCAACAGCTTACAAAAAAAATCAGGTCATTTTTGAATTGATGCAATCGTTGTAATGATGCATGTTCAAATAATAATTTTTCTTAAGATTTCCATTTTTAATTGCTTGAAAAATTTTTATTCCTGAACAATGTGCACAAATTTCTAAAGGGTGTTTTTTTAGAGGTATAGAACTTTAAATTGTAATAAAACAACGATGTATTATTCGATTGACATGAATTTTTTTTTATTCGAAAGATAATCTTGTGGCATTACATTTTAAATATGATTTCTGGCATAGGACTGCCACGGCTGGCTCGGATGTAGTCCAATCTGGACGTCCAATTTTCGATGACTTTTCCAACATTTGTGGCCGTATATCGGCAATAACACGGCGAATGTTGTCTTCCAAATGGTCAAGCGTTTGTGGCTTATCCGCATAGACCAATGACTTTACATAGCCCCACAGAAAATAGTCTAGCGGTGTTAAATCACAAGATCTTGGAGCCCAATTCACAGGTCCAAAACGTGAAATTAGGCGGTCACCAAACGTGTCTTTCAATAAATCGATTGTGGCACAAGCTGTGTGACATGTTGAGCCGTCTTGTTGGAACCACAGCTCCTGGACATCATGATTGTTCAATTCATTTTAATGAAAAAGTTAGTAATCATGGCTCTATACCGATCACCATTGACTGTAATGTTGTGGCCTTCATCGTTTTTGAAGAAGGATTCCACCAGCCCATAAAGCGCACCAAACAGTCAGTTTTTCTGGATGTAACGGTGTTTCGAAATACACTTATGCATTAGCTTCACTCCAAATGTTTTGTTTGTTGACGTAGCCATTCAACCAGAAGTACGCTTCATCGCTAAACAAAATTCGCTTATGAAAATCGACCATTATTTTTGAAATAAAATTGCACAATCTGAAAGCGTTGTTCAGGCGTGAGTCTATTTATGATGAATTGCCAAACCAAACTGAGAATAAATCCCTTGACAGCTGTTAAATTGGTCGCCATCTTGGAAAGTAATGCCAACTTAAATTTCTATACCTAGGAAAAAAACACTCTGTACTTTTTTTTAAATAAATTACTTGAATGTAGAGATTTTCGAATCCTTTGATTCACTTTAGAATACCCAGTTATGTGAAATATTTGCTACAGGACATTTGTTTTTGTACTAAAAATTAAATGAAAGAAAAATAAATCAGTAATGGATAAAACATTGATGTGTACAGGAATAAAAGTTTGAAATTGAAATCTTAAAGTTTATCTCGCAGATGAAGTGCACAACTATGAAGCATACTCCAATTTTCTTTTTTGAATAGTTATTAGAATACACAACTTAATACTAATTTGTCATTAGCGTCACACTTTTGTAACGAACACAAAAGTTATTGGTGGAATGTCCTAGGAGACTTAACTAATGAGTTGCAAACCACCCCTCCCTCCTGGAATCAACCCCCCTCCCCCTTCCACACACACACGTTCAATCTTTGAGTAAAAATACATTTTTTTTACAAAACAAGTTTTAACAGAATTTGTTTAAACAGGAACTCTATATAGTTTCTTTATATTGTACTGGTTGTCATGCGTTTCATCCTGGGATACATACGAAAGACGAGAGATGGATGAACAGAAACATACAATACAATCACAGAAGAATATAGACTTTAATACAAACGATGATCTCTGCATAGAACAGAAGGTGTGCGTTGCTTTCCATTCGAGACGGAAATCCATTTCAAGTGAAACTCCGACTTCTTTTCCCAAAGATACACCCATGCCTTATTCAGGATTCGAGCTCGACTCCACTAGATTACAAACAGAGTACCATTACCACCATACTCGCTGGGTGCCCACATTGTAGTTTAAAAATTCAAATGTAGCTAAAATATTTAAAGAAATTACTGTTGGTGAAAAAATGCAGGTTAAGAGAACAAATTACGTTCACATATAATATCTCCAGTACTGGTATACCGATAATAATAATAAAAAATTATAAATAAAAACAGAAAATTGGACACAAAGTATGGTGACTACGGAAGCTTAACGGTTAAATTCCTCGAATAGTAACAGGCGCATCATGAGTTCAAGCCTGGTGTAACTTAAAACCCGCTGTGTATAGGAGACCCGATGCCCATTAAATCTTTCGAGATTCAAAATCCTCTCATTAGCCTGATGTGATAGTTGGGAGATGGGGTGCAGCTCATGTATCGTTCATGTCATTGGATCATGGTTCAAAATTATAAGGTCTGTCACCAATGGGCTCTATTTATGTGATGTCACAGTCACATGACAACTACAATTGCGTGTTGCCTATCAATAAGTCTATGTGTTTCAATGTTGCCAGCATTTTTTTTTTTTTTTTTTTTTTTTTTTTTGCAGAAATGTTCTCTTAAATATGCCTACTTGTCAACAAAAATAACGCGCATAAGAAAATAAAATGCTCTTGCTTTAAAAAAAATATATATAATATAAGAATTTTTTTTTTTTAATTTTTAAAAACATTGTAATGTATCGTAATATTGAAATATTTAAAAATCTCTACCCAATCATGAAATATGACATTTTATCCAAACTTTTCTAGAAAACAACAAGCACAAGTCAAATGTTTCTTGAATTAAATAGAGAACACGTGATTGGATTTATCACGTGACCTTTATGAATGTATCCCATTGTTATATGCTAAATTAATACATTAATTAATCCATAGCCCTCTTTCTGCTGTATAGTGCAACGTTAATAAACACTCATTCAGTCACAAAGTACATGAAAAAATTAGCATGTTAAAATCGGGCTATTACTTCCTGTTCAAATACCCTGCCACTTTCAATTTTGATTAAATGTATCACAAATCACACGGAAAGGAAATGATTCACTCAAATGCCAATTGTTGATGGACCTAGTATTTTCAAATCATAGCTAAATGACAAGGTCGACATCTGAATGACACCCCACCTTCTAAACTTCCAAACCATGCTAACGAGAGGATTTTCTGCTTCGACAAATTTAATGTGCACCAGCCCCCGTCACAACGGTTTCTTAGTGGTATCAGAACTCAAAATCAAGAATCTACAGAAACGACGCAGGCCACGAAATCGCAATCATAACAATTCGTTACTGTTGTCGCTTATAAATATTAATAAAGTGCAATAATTGACTTTATCATAATACGAAAAATCTGTTAATTCAGTTATCCATTAATCAAAACAACCTTTTGCACAAATTCAATCTTAATATTACATTTAATACTGTTGTATGCTATTTTTTAAAAATAATTTTGGATTTTTTAAAAATATATTACCAGTGAGAAAAGCGATTATAATAAAAACGTGGAATGCAAATTTAAAAATATCACGGTAATTTCAGAAGAATTGCTTGATATTTCAGTTGAAACATGTATTATGGATGAAATTTAAATGAAAATTAGGGCTCAAAAGTTCTGAAAAATTAGACACTACTTAAATTTTAAATATTTTATTAACTGCTTTAAACTCTCTTTAACTGCATTCATACAGTTACAGAGTCATTTCAATATTTAAACAGTTCTGAATGTTCCTTTCAAATGGTAGTTTCTTCATTGGTATCAGTAGGCAAATCGGTGACGTCCGTAGAGAAATCTGTAGGAATGGTAGGCATAGTTGTTTCCCCAGATGGTTCTTGACAGGTCATTATCTTAATGAAGGGACTATTCACTTCCTGTAATATTGGAGAAAATAAATTATTAGCAGCAACAATGCAGCTTAGCAAATTTAATTTCAATATTATCATTTTCTTATTGTTCTTTTATTTGAATAAAAATTGGGAAAGGAATATACAAATTATTTAAACAAATCCAATGTATAACAAATTCTAGCTGTCAGGACTCTTTAGTACTTTATTTAAAAATAATTGAGCTTAAGTAATAGTGAAAAAATAGTTTATATACTATTTTATATATATAGAAAGGTAATTAAAAATATAAGTATTCATAATACGAGCATTGAAACAGATTTTATTAATTTTGATAGCTTATTTATGCACATTAATATTAACTCTGCCTTTGTATGATAATACGGTATAGCTATAATGAATAATATTACTCATATATTCTCTGTACCTCTCTCTCTATCGACAGATAGATATATGTATGCTAAGTGTTAAATTTTAGTAAAATTTATGATTAGTTATTCAAACATATCTTTAAAGAAATTCTTTGAGCTTTTCGATAGTCTGTAAAGAATTCTAACGGTTCTTTATAGAAAAAAAATGTTCCCTTTTATTGGAGAAGATAATGAATTTCTCCAATCGCAACTTCAATGAATTCTTCCACAGAAAAATGTTATTTTTAAACTTTTCGAACTTTTTCTCATTTGATCTCAAGTTATACTTATGAATCATTTTCTTCCTAACGCCACTGACTGTCACACGACATTGTTTGCATAACTCTTTTTCAGTAAATACACTGATGTCTAAAGCTTCAACACAACAAATATATTTTTCCTTATATAACCATGAAATTGTTAAAAAGAGCTTTTGCAAACAATGCAGTGAAAAAGAGTTCAGTAGAAAAATGGTGCATTTGTAAACATCAGCACTTTGAAATCAGATGGGACGACACACAAACGTGTGGAATGTGTACGCTCAGTGTCGAGTAACTTAAAAAGTAGGATGAAGGACAAATTTTCAGATATTCTTTGCAAGCTAAAGTGGAATCGCACGTTCATAAAGGTTAGATGAAACTATCAAGATGACTTTACACTTGATAGAATGATTGGCAAGCTTGAGGAGGGGCGTGGTTTGACGAGTATTGAGCAAGTGTTTGGAATCGACAAAAGAAAGGTACAGCTGTAAGAAAAGTTGGTGGTGGTCGGTTGAAGAAAATAAGGGTAAGTGATGACCAGTACATCATTCTGCAGGCGAAAAGAAACCAGAATCAGACATCGGGCAAAATTACTCCGCAACTGTATACGACAACCGTATGACAGGTATCACGGTTTACTGTGTGGCCGCGGTAGCCGAGTGGTATAGGTATCGGATCGTGGTTTGCCTTGTCACGAGTTCGAGCCCAGTACCACTAAAGACCTGCCGTGCAGGGCAGCGATGCACGTTAAATCTGTCGAGAGCTGAAATGACCTCCCATTGGTGTGGTGTGGTAGTTAGGAGAGGAGGTTCCAGCTCAGGTGTCATCCATGTCACTGGACCATGGTTCAAAATTACGTGGTCCGTCGCCAAAATCCCTCGTGTAGCTGAACAGTGCGACGTTAATATTCAATCAATCGATCAATCAATCAATCACGGTTTACTGTAAGCAGACATTTGCATAAGAATCGCCTATTCTCCCGTTGTCCTGGATGCTGCATATCATTGACAGCAGTCCATTGGTGGACCGTTTACAGAGGTGTCAGGTTATGTAAACTTGGTAAACTTCATTGAGGTTCTCTCCTCAATGAATTCCCGTTCAGCTTGTTGACGAGAAACGTTTCAGTCTGAGCATTGATTCTCAGCTGCAGTTGATATGAGGGGAGGTAGGAAGACGGATTCATACCACTAACAACAGGGAGACTGTTATGGTGATCCTAGAGCGCTTGTATCGGGGAGATATCATGCTGAATGGACGAATGAAACATCATACTTTCTACAGCGACTCATTTACTGCGATGTAACTATCCTCTCACTGCGTCTGTTTCGAGATGTCATTGGTCAAGAACACCAATTCGCACATGGAGAAATGGTAGGTCAAATCTAAGATGGATTGATGGCCTAGAAAAAGACCTCCTAGTTTTGAGAACTAAAAATTGGAGAACAGTAGAAGGAAGAAGGCTGACCTGGAAAAGGCTTCATGGGAAGGCTAAGGCCCATCCTGTGCTGTCGCGACACTGATGAAGGATAGAAAACTGGAACATTTTTAATTTTCACTTAAATAAAGGCTTAACTTAGAAACTACGACTTAAATGATTTACCTTGCATTCCAACTGAGGTTCACAAAGAAGTTGTTCATTGCAAAAGGCACCTGAAAAGAAAGAAAAGCGTATTTAGTTACTATTATTAATATTATTAAACTAGAATAATCGTGTTTCAATTTTGGACGAAAAATGCTTCTTAAGTCTATTCTCAGTGGATATGCGACATATTACGAGAAATATGGTTATGTAGATCGGGGCTCGAGAATTTTATTCTGTCAGTCTCAAAGAACAAAACAGTTCTTCAGGAGCGATGAAAATTTATTGTAGAAAAACAATCCTTAAAATACAGGATACAGTAATAAACTCATTGAATAAATCCCAGTACGTTTTCCCATCTTATACAGCGCTCAGACACAACTATCAGAGTACAACTAAGAGTACAAGACGTTAAATTTATTCGCAAGTTACTAATCGCTAGGGGATTCTTCAACTGTCAAAATAATATTGACTCATCTTCAGCCAGTGGCTGCTATTTATAGTCTGCGTTGTTGTCTTCAAGCACTTTCTCGAAAAATCTGTAAACATCATAGATTGTGATGTTAACAGATTTCTCCAGTTACTTCCAGAAGCATCTATATGGTCGCCTACATGATCGCCAAGTTTCCATTGAACCGCTATTGTAATGTAAGGAACAACGTTGCTGGTGAATATTACAATTTTTATCATAAAATAAATATAACAGAAGGTAATTTTAACTTATTAAACATCCAGATATAAATTATTTACACTATTTTAAGCATTAATTACACAAATTTCGTAACATTATTATTATGCTTCGGATTATGCTTCAAACTGATATCCGTAAAACGTTCTTTCTTATATTCGTACATTTTAGCTGATGTTTTTTTTCTTCTTTATGAATTAAATGAACAATCTAAAATAAATTTCTGTGATCTGTGTCAGTGGTCTCCAACCCCCGGTCCGTGGATCAAATACTACTGGTCTGCATAAGAGAAACATTAAATTATTCCCATTTATTTACTGCGGTATATTTTTCTTGGGTTTGGGCTACTTTTTATGAAAGTAACTTTATATTCCTCGTTAAATCACTTTATATTCATTTTTGGTGTAGCTATATTTTATTTTGAAAGCACGTTTAAATACAATTAAAATAAAATTATTAAATCAAAACAATCTAAAATAGAAACAATCAACGTCCTCCCCCTCAGCGGGCCGCGGTAAAATTATCCAATGTTGACCGGTCCGCGGCGATAAAAAGGTTGGGGAACACTGATCTATATCACTTTTCTTCTAAAATGTGAAGAGTTGAATGAAAAAACTAACTCGCTAGTAGGAAAAAATGTTAATTGTTATTATTTATCAATCACATATATTATTTAATCACAAATATTCTGCAAAAATGTTGCTTCCAACTAATGTGTAAAAATTATCTATTCCATATATATTAAATTAAATAGATAGTGTTCACATTATGTTATTCTTATATAGGGTGTACGAAAAGTATGACTATACTTTCAAAAATTAATTAAAAATAAACAAATATTTTCACTTGCGGTTTTTTGTTCCTTAAAGAAAGGATTAATTTCTGTTCAATAAAATGTAAACTAGGAGGCGGAACGCGACCATTTTTAAACATTCTTTTTTCAAAATGGCTTCACCGCAAAAATAAGGGCAAGTTGTAGTATGGTTTATCAAATTTAAATCTGAAACATATGTACAGCGTGAATGGGACGCCACCACACTGGAGTTAAAAAGTGCGAAAAAGTTCCCCGGTGGTGGATGGAAAGAGGAAATCCAATAATGTGGCCACCTAGATCTCTAGACATAACACTTTTGGGCTCCTTCTTATAAGAATACGTGGTGTTCATGCTTGTCGCAAAAACCGTGCGCCAGACGGCGCTGGCTGTGTATCTCCAGTTACTATGTGTTTAGGTCAGTGTTTCTCAAACTGTGGGGCGCGCCCCCTGGGCGTGCGCGCGATAATACGAGGGGAGCGCGAGCATATCGAAAATAAAAGATTTACAAATAATTAATTTACTGGAATGAATTAAAACAAAATACTTTCAGACATAATAAATGCATTTTTACTTTGATATAGTTTATAGGCGCGCGCGCGCGATATTAAGTCAACAAAAATAAAAATTTCTTCACTACCTAATTATCTATCGTTGATCCTATAACCAAATAAAAAAAAATCTTTTATTTGATTTGCTGTAATCCCATGATGAGAGATTTTTTTACTACGCTTTCTGTTTAAATCTAACATACAACTCTTTCAGAGAAAAAACAGATCCCAGACGGAGAATCGAAAAAATTTAGGAACATAAAAAATTCATCACTGTCATTATTTTTGAATTACTGCACATTATAGCTGTAATTTGTTTGACCTTCTACGTTATTGGTTCAGTTAGTTATTACCCCTCTCTTATGTGTTTATTTCTCATTTAAGGAAGTTGTAAATAATGTATTTCTCTGTTGCGCTTTTTTCCATGCAAAACAGTTTTATGATATTTGGAAAACCACGGAAAGCACACACACACACTTTGATGGATTACTATGCGAAGACTTAGACCA
Source organism: Trichonephila clavipes (assembly GCA_019973935.1). Classification (NCBI taxonomy): domain Eukaryota; kingdom Metazoa; phylum Arthropoda; class Arachnida; order Araneae; family Nephilidae; genus Trichonephila; species Trichonephila clavipes. Next base: position 108,458 of record BMAU01020360.1, on the reverse strand, counting down.
AGATGAGTATTTTCAAACATATAAAGCATAACAATTGTTTTTAGCAGTAACATATATATTATCATAATGAATACACTTCTTACCCGGAAGTGGTTGCGCGGGACACACAGATCACGAAATTGTTAATTCTGGCAAAACTGTTTATTTGTTACCAAAGAAAAATTCAAAAGTCTTTGAAAGAAGGTAAGTAAACTTTCTTTTAATTTAATTATTCACTGGAATCACGATTTGTATCGTGTACAATAAAATAATTATAAAAAAAGGATTAGGGTGTCTCAATAACCCCGCTAGACCGTATCGAGTGCGCGCCTGCTCCCGGGTTAAAACATGTTGAAGTCTTTTTGCTTTAAATATTAAAAATAATACAATTATTCTTCATCGGAAATTTATATTATTGTTCATTATTTAACATCAATTATAAATGCTAATTCTGTGAGGCTTAAAATTACAATTCGCTTAAAACAAATTATAATTTGAGCAACCATTTTAAAAAAATCGTTTTACATTTTTGTAAACATTGTCGAGCATTTGGCTTTGCACTCCTTACAATTCAGCTATTATATCAATAATGTTTTATTTTCTTATAAATGAACTCGGGCAAAGAGCGGGCACTTCAGCCGGTATACTTTTAATGTATCAGTGCTGCACAGAGTATTTTATAACTAATTAATTAATACTAAATTAGGAACAAGTTTAATAAGTATTAACGATTTCCATGGGCTTGTCTTGCAAAGCAAAGTTTTTATAAGGAAAAAAGGCTTATGATTAGAAATTCGCCCTCTGAGTTCTCTTTTTCTATATTTAGTAGATATCTATATTTTGTCTTCTAAGCAGCCACCGCATTTTGCAATATGTTCAATTTAAAAGTTAGAGAAAGGAAAAATAACATAATAATTATCCTACTATTTTATTTATTTATTTTTTGCTTAAAAGTAGTATTCAAAATTTAATACTTATGTTACTAATTTGTATGGTTTATAATTAAAATCACCTATTATTGCTTTAGCGTCAAAGTGCATTATTATTGCATTCAGTACATTATTAATGTATAAGGGGGGGCGATAAAAAAAATTGTGATTGAAAAGGGGGCGCCGGTATTGAAAGTTTGAGAAGCACTGGTTTAGGTGAATAAAAATAGAGAGTGTTTTACAGTCCATGTGTGAGGTGTGTGTTATTGAGCTATCCCGGGTGTAGTGATCAGACATTTTGGTCCGACTTTCCCGGAGTTCAACAAAAGCAACTATGGTTTTGTGCTTTATTAGTTGAGTATTTGGTGGTGAAATTTTTGAATAGGTGAGTGTTTCTATTTTTAATGATGTTTTTAGGAGTTATTTGGTTGTGTTCGCTAAAGTTGGTGTTAATAGTTGAATAGTTTTAACGGAAATCATGGTTGAGATTAGTGTTTGTAGATTTGTGTTGATTGTGATATTCTTGTTGTGTGTTTTTGTACACTTTCCTATTCTCAATAGTGTAATTTAGGTGCTTACAAATGCTTTTGGTTGAAAATAGTGTATATTGTGTAGATGTTGTGACAAAATAAGTTTAAAAATGGCGTTGAAATTAAATCTAAAGAAAGACTAGCTTATCTGGGTTGCTGTGGAAATGGGTTTGGAGATTTCTAGCAAAGCTATTAAAAAGTTAATTGAATCAAGTGCCATTTATAAAAATGATATTGAATTTGTGCGTAGTCTTGTTGAAAAGGCTTTAGAAAAGTAAACAAGAGGCTGAGAAAAATGAGCGCGAGGCTGAAAAAAATAAGCGCGAGGCTGAGATATATAAGTGCGAGGCTGAAATTCAATTAGAAAAAATTAAATTGTCTCAGATTGAAAAACAATTAGAATTGGAGAAGGTTAGGAAGGAATCCGAAAAAAATTCTCAATCTCTTGAAAGCGGAGAACCAAGCTCCATAACTGATAAATTGGAGAGTTTGGTAAAGAGCATTAAAACTTTGACAATTCAAGTACCGGTTAGGTCAGAGTCCTTTAATTTATTTTTCATTCTTTAGAAAAAGGCATTTCAAATCAAATCCGTGCCTGATGAGCTAAAAGCCGAAATTCTATTAAATATTTTTAGGAGAAAGAGTCAATAATTTGCTAACATATGTGAGTCAAAGAGGATTTAAGCAATTATGTTAAAATTAAAAAGAATTAATATTAAAGAGAATTTTTGAGCCGACACCTCAAGAATGCCTGAGTAACTTTAAAAGGCTCGTAAACTACCATCCGAAAACTATGTTCGGTTGCTTCCGCTTAAGTGCAACTTTCGATTATTATTGTCAGTTGCGTAAAGTTAATGAATTCCGCTCTTTGTGTGATCTAATAATTTCAGATAAAATATTTGAAACGCTAGATAGAATACGATGAATCATATTGCAACGAAACAGGGAGAAACATATTTCAAGCCTCAACAGCTTGGGAGGGAATGTGATGTCTATTTATCCGCGAGAGGAAAGGTTTCGAATGATTTAATGAGCGAAATCCAGGGAGTGGAGTCAAAACAGATGGGCGAAATAGACTGCAGATGGTTTGGCACTTTGCGGCGAGAGAGAAACTCGTCGAATGTTTTCGTGACCGAAACCAAAACAAATTGTGTTCTATGTAAGGGTATAATAATTTTCATCCCCTTTTTAAGTGTTATCAGTTTAAGAAACTGTCAGTTGAGGATAGAGTAGAGGTAGTTAAACGGAATAATCTTTGTTTTTTCGTTGTTTTTTACCTCATAGATTGAAGGAATGCCGTTCAGAGAAAAAATTGTTTTTGCCTTAGACCTCATAATAGCTTGATTCATTTTTCACGTGACAAAACGGGAATCCCACTCCCACTAGTAATTTAAATTTGGATGCTCTTACTTTTGTTCAAGGGCAGATTGAAGGATCAGTTGAAGCAAATTCACAATCACAGTTTGTGGCGACTGGGTTCGAGGCAGACTAAAGAATGTGTTTTTGAGTACTGTAAGCGTGCTTGTTAAAAATAAATACTCTCAATGGGTGGAGATCAGATTCTTGTTAGATGTAGGATCGCAGTCTTGTTTATGTACGAGGGCATGTGCTGAGAAGTTGCAGCTGAAAATGGAGAAAATAAATACAGTGGTTTCGTGCGTTAATGATGCTTCTATGGTTGTTAAAAATTGCGTAAAAACTTCAGTTGCAAATAAAGCCAAAACTTTTGAGAGTGAGTTAATGTTGTTAGTAGTTAATAAGATTACAGATCTCATTCCAAACAAGGTGATTGATGTAGATGTTAATGTTTCAGAGTTTGTGCCCTTAGCGGATGATAAATTTAATATACCAGATAGAATTGATATGTTACTTGGTGCTGAAATCTTTTACGAATTGTTAAAGCCTGGAAAATTTTATTGTGATAATTCGCATTTAGTGTTACAAAATACGGTGTTTGGTTATGTTGTAAGTGGAAGTGTAGATCAAGTTACAGAGAATCGCGTTCATTGCGGATTAATTGTTGATGACGATTTAAACAAAACACTGAAAAATTCACGGGAAATTGAGGGTGTTCACATAGAGCCTAAGGTTGACACAGAGGTGTCCTTGTGTGAGGATCATTTTGTGCGCACTCATAGGAGGAATTGTGAGGGTAGGTATGTAGTATCGATGGCATTAAATAAAGATCCGTCTTGTTTAGGAAACTCAAAGATATTGCTATTAGGCGACTTAATTCATTGTGGAAACGGTTGTCTAGGGATTCTAGTTATTTATCGTTGTATGCGGAATTTTTTGAAGGAGTATGAGGGAGTTAGGTCATTTGGAAAGGGTAGTTGATTCAAATGAACCACCCACACATTACTACATACCCCACCATGGTGTATTATGCCCTGAAAAACTGACTACTAAACTAAGAATCGTCTTTAACGGTTCATCCTCCACCACAACAGGAATAAGCCTTAATGACATTTTATTGAAAGGTGAAGTGAAGGAAGATGTGTTTGAGACAATATCTCGTTTTAGAAGACACAAATTTGCTTTTACGACTGACATCAAAAGATGTACAGGCAAATATTAATAAATCTGATCAGCAGGATTTCCAACGCGTATATATGGAAACATGGACCAGATGCAGAAATTTTTAACGTACCGACTAAAGACTGTCACTTACGGGCTGTCAACGCACCCTTCCTTGCCATAAGAACCCTGCAGCAGTTGGCGAGAAGGATGAAAAATCGAGATTTCCTTTAGCTTCTGAAACCCTGTTATATGATACCTACATGGATGGTATTGTGAGCGGAGCGCCGGATTTGGAGACTGCTCAACAATTGCAATCGCAACTGAAAGACGCCCTGCAATCTTGTGGAATGAACCTTCATAAGTGGTCATCTAATTCTCCTGAGTTATTAAATAGTTCGTTGTCATCAGACGTCGAGCATTCATTTTCTACTGACATTGACTTATCTGTGAAGACATTGGGAATTAGTTGGAAGCCATTTGAAGTTTGGTTCGTGTTTAAGGTATCGGTTTCAGCTAAACATATATATACAAAACGTGAAGTTTTAAGTGTAATTGTGCTAAGCTATACGACCCTTTGGGTTTCTTAGGCCCAGTGATTGCGAAAGCAAAGGTGTTTATGCAGCAATTATGGCAATGTAAACTGGATTGGGATGATGTGTTACCTAATTCAATTGCCAACGAGTGGAGAGAATTTGTGACAACATTAAAATGTATCGAGGAAGTGAAAATTAACAGATTTATTATGGCTGACAATAATGTTAGAATCGTTCTCAAGGATTTGCGGATGCATCTGAAGCGGCCTACGGAGCGGTCGTTTTACCTACACTGTTTTCTTCACAACGGTGTTGCCAAAGTGAGCATTCTTACCAGCAAATCTCGTGTTGCACCAATTCGAGTTATTTCCATACCTCGACTCGAGCTTTGTGCCTGTGTTTTTATTAGCTCAACTCGTCAAGAAAATACGCTCCACCTTGAGGTTAAACGTAAGTGATATTGTGCTACATACGGATTCAACTATTGCATTGGAATGGTTAAATACACCCCCTGCCAATCGTTTAAAACCTTCGTGGCCAATCGTGTCGCCAAGGTGCAAGAATTGACTGAAGGATTCCAGTGGAACCATGTGCCATCTGTTCTCAACCCAGCAGATCTTGTGTCTCGGGGATTGCGCCCTTGTGACCTTCCAAATTTAAGGTTATGGTGGCATGGTCCACAATTCCTTGAAAAAGGTAAGTTGTCAAGTGAAGAAACAAACTCAAGTGTCACCAGTTAAGGAATGCGAGTATTCTAAGGAACTGAAAACTGGTTCGAGTTCTGATATAATTACATCTAGTGTTTGTGTTTCAACTAATTGTGTATCTTCTATTTTATCTACTCTGTTATGTAAAAGTAATAGTTATATGAAAATTGTTCGTATATTTAGTTATGTGTTAAGATTTAGTAATAATGTAAACAAACGTAAACTAACATTGAGTGGTCCCCTTTCTGCTACAGATATAGACCAAGCACAGAAACTAAACTGATCAGAATGGTCAAGAACAGGTTTTTGGCTGAAATTAAGAGCTTACAAAGTAAAGGAGTTGTCTCACCTAATAGTAAACTTAGAAATTTAAACCCCTTTATAGACAGCGATGAATTATTGAGAGTTGGAGGCCGGCTGAGTAATTCAGATTTACCTTACGTCAGTGCTTCTCAAACTGTGGGGCGCGCCCCTAGGGGGCGCGATAACCCGAGGGGGGCGCGAGCATCTTGAAAATATAAAGGCTTAAAAAATTATTTTTTGGAATGAAGTAAAACAAAATGCTTTCTGAAAAATAAAAAATACACATTTACACTGATATAAATTATATATATCGTCTGGTTTTCCACTTTCAAAGATTCCACCTCAAACGCTCATTAGCTATCTTTGATCCCAAAACCAAATAAAAAAAAGATATTTTGTTTGCTTTGCTGTAATCCCGCGATGAGAGATTTTTTTATTACGTTTCTTGTAACCTCTAGAATAGTACTTTTGATTATCATCTCTTTGACCTTCAAACTTCTGGTATGCTTAACTCCGTCTACTTTTCTTTTGGGAAAGTTGTAAATAATATTTTTCTGTTGCTTTTCCCCCATGTAAATGAGTTTTATGATGTATGGATAAGCATATTGAGCACTTTGAAGGATTAATTGGCCAAGATGTATTTTATGAGTAATATGAAATTGCATTATAAAAAACGTTATACTCAATTATTTTTTATAACTGACATCGATGTTTTTGTATCGAATACATTTTTTTTTTCATGGGAGCGGTCGCATGAGGCGCTGAATCACTCCAAATTCTGGTAAAACTGTTTATTCGTTAACAGTTTCTTGACAGTATCCTCCTATATGACAGACTTAATGGAAATTAAAATGAATTTGACACATTTATGCCTCTTTTTTGAGAGTGGCAAACGGTTTTTTACAATCAAGGTACTTGTTTTGATCGAGTTCCCTTCACGACCACTTTTGTTCAGAAATATTTTCTATGAATATGCTATACTTTCCCCTACGATTAACTTTGTGGTTTTAATTGCTGTGTTGTACAACTTATTATGGTTTATAAATGTAAATGAGCAGAATATAAAAAATGGGCATCTGAAGGAAGATGAAACTGATCAAGTAATTGAAGAACCTGATGAAATAATGCATATTAATCGTGATAGCGAAAGTAAATATGACAAAAATGATAGACATGAAACGTTTGAGTTGAATTGTAATTTTCAAATGCTGCCTAAAGAACTCTATCAAGAAAATTAAGATATCAAGAAAACTAAGAAGCCATAAATGTAACACTTCGCCTTGTCAAAAAGACACAAGCAAGAAAAGGTTACACATGCTATTTGTAGATCATCAAAGAATAGAAAAATTACAATAACGTGAGCAAAATATGACAGTTTTGATTGCAAATAACGTTCTTGTATTGTTAGTTAAAAGTGTCTGTGATTTATGTGTTCTTTATTAAGGTCCCGCACATTTGGAACGGTTTCTTTAGTTTTATTGGATTTTTCTCAAATCATCAAAGAAAAATTAAAAAGTCCTTTAAAGTAGGTAAGTATATTTTCTCTTAGTTAAATTATTCACTGCAATTGTGATTTTTATCGAGCACAGAAAAATAATTATAAAAAAAAGGATTGGGGTGACTTGGTGAAGTGATCGCGCGACCATTAACGTTAGTGTGGAGTGGGCGCCTGCTTCGGGTTAAAATATTTTGAACGTTTCTCGCTTTAAATATTAAAAATAACACAATTATTCTTCATTGGAATTTTTCATTTGTTTTCCTTATTTAATATTAATTCTAAATGCTAATTCTGTGAGGCTTAAAATTACAGTTCGTTTTAAACTATTTATAATAGGAGCATTCATTTAAAAAATCATTTTATATTTCTGTATGCATTGTTGTGCACTTGGTTTTAATCTTCTTACAATTAAGCTATTATATCAAGAATAATGTATTATTTTTTAAAAAATAATCGCAGAACGGGTACTTCAGCCAGTGTACTTATAAATGTATCAGTACTGCACAATGTATTTTATAACTAATTTATTAATACTAATTTAAGAGCAAGTTTAATTATTATTAGTGACTTCCATGGGCTCGTCTTGCAGAGCAAGGGTTTTCAAATGAAGGCTTAATATTAGAAATTGACACTCTGAGTTCTTTTCTATATTTAGCTGAGATCTATATTTTGTCTTCAAAGCAGCCACCGCATAAAATCCGGTTTCACAAAGGTACGATGTTGAAAACGGTAAAAGTATACGAAATGCTTTTGTTTTCAGTTCAGAAAATTCATCATCTACTTCTGCCCAAAATTGAAAGAGAGTTTTATTACAAAATTGTCTTTTAATTTCGCCACTAGACGTGAAATCTATGAAACTTTCTTCTTCGGTAGTGGAGAGCCCTTCTGGGGTATTTTGAAATGGATCTCTCACACCCATTCGTAACTTGCTATCAAGTTGTCCTCAGCAAAAAAATATTTTTTAAATTTTTGCTAACATAGCTAAATGATATTCAATAGTTTTATAAACAACTTCCATGTGTTGTTCTTCAGTTTTGTAAGTTTTTACACATTTATCCGCATTTTCAAACGTTTCTAGGTTTTTTTGCTTTAAATTTCGGCTCCATAACTCTAATTTTCTACAAAAAGCATTAATTTTATCACTCGTGTCAAACATATGTACATTTGATCCTTTTGAAGTTGAAGATTCAATATATTTAATTTCTCAAATATATCGACTAAGTAGCTCAACTTCATCAGAAATAAATCATCTCGAAATTTCTCAGCTTCGGTAGGTTTTCCTCTTCTAGAAAAATGGTAATTTCATTTCTTAATTCATAAACACGTTGTAAAAATTTCCACGTGATAACCATCTTGCTTCACAATAAAATAGCAACGATGAATGCACTGCGCCCATGTCTTTGCAAAGTCCAGAAAAGATTCTTGATTTTAGGGGAGGGGGTCTCATTTTTATGTAATTTACTACAGCCACAACTGTCATTAGCACAATATTCAGGCCAGGACTAATTTCTTTGGAAGCCAGAGCTTCTCTGTAGATCATACAATGTGTCCAGATGCACAGTGGAGATTTTTGTTTCACAAGTGCTTGTATACTTTTAAATCTTCCTGACATTGTACCAGCACCATCGGTGCATATTCCGACACAATTTTTCCACTCTATATTTTGCCTCGTTTATAAAATTATTTAAAATATCAAATAATGCTATTGCTGTTGCTTTAAGTTTTATTGGTTTACAAAAAAGTAGTTCTTCTACCGCTGACATACCATCCCAAAATCGAACATACGCAATGAAATGAGCATCTTTATTGCTATCCGTTGCCTCGTCAAGCTGAATTGAAAACAATTTATCACGCAACTTACCGAAAAGCTGTTGCTCTAAATCTTCAGCCAAGCGATATCATCAATTCGACGGGAAACAGTATCATTTGATAGGGTATGGACTGCAACTCTTTGGCAAAATTGTCTCCAAACATAGTTTCTACAATCTCAAATGCTGCAGGCAAAATAAGCTCTTCGGCAATAGTGTGAGGCTTTTTTACATCTGGCTATTTTATATGATACTTTGTAAGAAGTAAGTAAAGCTTTTCATTCACTGACAAAGTTTTTTTAAAAAATGTTTTTGTTTTCCATATGATTTTAATTTTTGATTCAAAGAACTCTCGAGGTTTGTTAATGTACTCACCATGAAGCGTTTCGAAATGTCTTTTAAGTTTATTAGGTTTCATACTGTCTGCTGCCAATATTTTTGAGCAAATAACACACAGGGGCTTTTCTTCTCCATTTACTTCAGTAATGGTAAATCCAAAATTCAAGTATTCTTGAGAATATTTCCTTGATTTAATTTTCGGAACTATGCTCGTCTGTGCACTTGTTGATGCTTTATTATCGTCGAATGTTCGCTTACGACTTAAAAATTTATCCATGATTTTTTTTGTTCCAATTTTCTGCAGTAATACTTAATAGTGTGAATTACAACTAACGCGCAAATTATAAAATGTACATACAAGATAGATTTTGGTAGCTATAGAAGCATCGAATGGACCAAGACTGATTGGAATTGTACGAGGTACAGCATTAGTACATGTTTTGCGCAGACGTCCGATAGTTTGGCCAGACTCACGCAGACGCTCGCGAGAATGTCAGATGTGATGGATATGACAGAGCGCAACATAAAGTAGACTATTTTTCAATTTCTACTATAAGTTCACTCTCTCATATATATCTTGTTCAAATTTTCAATCGTTGATAAAATACTTTCTATTCATTCATTCAAGTTCAAATACATTTTTTAAAACTTGTAGTGGGTGACACTTCATGTTAATACAGTTCTTTCAAATTTTAATTCATTAATTAAATTTAAAAAAATGAATAAATAGTAACAAACAAAAATTAAAGTCCAAAAGCATTTATAGAAAGGAAAACTTTTCGTGCTGTCCCCTGTAACGCAATGGATAGCGCGCTGGACTTCTAATCTGAAGGACGGTAGTTCGAATTCCATACGAGATGGCTAATTTCTAAGAATGTGTGTGATTTCTTCTTTACTTTACTATTTTTTTCTTACACTAATTTAATTTAATTAATGAATAAATAGTAACGAAAAAGAATATTCCAATACCCCATATATAGAAAAGAAAGAAAAAATTGCAAGGAAAATCGCTTTCTCTTTTGTCGCTTAACATTGTGATTCTGTCATATGTATTACATATTTGTATTAATTGAAACTATTTAATAGAAAGTAACTAAAATAAGTTTTTCTTTGTTGGCCTAAGTAGGAGAATTGACTTAAAATTTATTTCTTATATTACTTGTTCTAATGACATTTGTACTTTTAGAAATGCATGATGGACGAAATAAATTTTTAATTAAATGTCATTTTGCAATCTGTCCCAATTTAAAAAATGAGAAAGGAAAAATAACATAACATTATAATTATTACTCAAAAGTAATTTGCTTAAAATATATATATTATATAAAAGTAACGTATACAAAATTTAATACTCAAAGTGCATTATTATTGCATTAAATACATTATTATTGGGGGCGATGAAAAAATTATGATTGAAAATTGGGTCGCCAGTAGCGAAAGTTTGAGAAGCACTGTCTTACTTAATTATTTATTTTGCACAAAAAAGTAGTGTACAAACTGTAATACTTATGCTATTAATTTGTATGGTTTATAGTTAAGATCGCGTATAGTAGCTTTAGCGTCAAAGTGCATTATTATTACATTCAGTACATTATTAATGTATAAGGGGGCGCGATAAAAATTGTGATTGAAAAGGGGGCGCCAGTATTGAAAGTTTGAGAAGCACTGCCTTACGTTAATAAACATCCTGCAATTTTACCAGGAAATCATAATTTAACTGTTCAAATAATTGTCCATTTCCATAGAAAGAATCTGCATACTGGTGCTTCTTCTCTTCTACATATGTAAGGGAAAAGTTCTGGCCATTAAATGGTCGTTCATTATGCAGAAAAGTAGTGCACGAGTGCCTTGTCTGTTTTAAAAAGCCGACCCCTTGTTACCTCTCAGCTAATGGGTAATCTACCCCGTGATAGAGTAGTCCCAGATTACCCGTTCAACTGTTCTGGTGTGGATTTTTGTGGCCCATTCATGATCAGGTACAAAAATCAAAGAAAAGGAATTTTGCATAAAATTTATATTTGTGTATTTGTATGTCTTGTGTCTAAAGCGACTCACATAGAAATTGAGTCAGATCTTACATCTGATGCTTTTATTGCTACATTAAAAGATTTTTAGTCGCAGAGGTAAATGTGCTAAATTGTATTCCGATAATGGGAAAACATTTGTAGGTGCCAATAAAGAGCTCAAGAGATTTCTAAAACTTATTGAGGATTCAGATGATAATTTAGCAGGTTTCTTATCTGCTGAGGGTATAGAATGGAAGTTTATACCACCTAGAGCGCCATCCTTTGGTGGTCTTTAGGAAGTTCGGTTAAGTCAATAAAGTACCATCTTAGGAGAGTTGTCAGTGGCTCAAATTTAACCTATGAGGAATTTTTAACTGTTTGTATCCAAATAGAGGGAATTTTAAATTCCAGGACACTGTGCCCTTTATCGAGCAATTCAGATGACTTGAACGCTTTAACTCCAGCCCACTTTTTGATAGGGAGGTCTATGACTTCAGTAGTCGAGCCTAATTTAATTGAATTAAAAGAGAATGCCATTAAAAATGACAACGGATAACCAGACTAGTACAACTAATTTGGAATAAGTGGCACAGACGTTATCTTAGTGAATTACAACAACGCAATAAATGGCAATTTAAAAAACAAAATGTTAACGTGGGTGATTTGGTAGTTCTCATTGAAGACAATATGCCAACCTTTAAATGGCCTTTAGGGAGAATCACTGAGATTTATAGTGGCAGTGATGCACTAATAAGGGTTGTAAAAGTAAAAACACAATTTGGAGAATATAAAAGAGCCATTTCAAGAGTTTGTCTTTTACCTATGCCAGTTTGAATTTTGTCTCTGAATATTGTGTATTAGAAATTTTATATGTACCTTAAATTGTTTTACGTAATCCTATAGTATTTTATCGTTTAATGTTTTATTTTTAATTTGTGTTATTGTTGAATGTATTACATGTCAACGCGGGGAGAATGTTCATGCTTGTCGCAAAAACCGTGCGCCAGACGGCGCTGGCTGTGTATCTCCAGTTACTATGTGTTTAGGTGAATAAAAATAGAGAGTGTTTTACAGTCCATGTGTGAGGTGTGTGTTATTGAGCTATCCCGGGTTTTGTGATCAAACACGTGGAAAAGATTGTTTAACAATTTTTAATCAGTTACCCTGAAGAAATGAAAAATCGAATTATAGTGGCCATTTAGGTTGTTGATTATGCTCCATAGAACGTGGTTAGAAATCTCGTATAAACTCGACAAATTGCCCGCAGTTAATGATGCGCGCATTGAAATCGAGCAATAAAAGTATTCGAAAAAAAACTTTAATTGGAACAAAAACCATATGAATATCCATTTTTGCGCTTTTTTAAAATCACGGTTCAGAACGTAGTCGGATATGATTATGCAGTATAATAGAGGAAATGTAGAAAAAAATATTCAAACTATTGGGGACATTTTATAAAGCTGCAATTTAAAATTGTCTTTTTCTTACAAAATGCCAACATATCAAACATTACAAATTACTGGAAATAACTTGTCACAAAGCAACGTTTCATCTTATATGTAAATATTCTAAGAAAGACAGGAAGCTGTCTTTTTAAAAATAATTGTTTTTAAGAATAGTTAACAGAAAATATTAATTTCATATCCTCTTATAATGAATATGTCAATATTCAAATCCCTGGAACAATAACTAAAATGCGAAAAGTCTGGATTTAAGGTAATTTGTTATAATTTATGGATTAATTTAATTCGAATTTGTGCACCTACTTTCAGTTTCCTATAAATGTAGTTTTATTTAACTCAAATGGAAGTTTTCTTGTTGTATCACTTAAGCTGAGAGTCTCTAAGTTATTTTAATTAAATACAAAGAAAGGGGTGGGGTACTCCCTGTCGCCTGACGGCAGACCAGGCCCCATCGTACAAAGTGTGCAACTGTTCATACTTATCGCTAAATTGTAAAACTGCAATTTACTTGCGTTATGTAGTTCTACAGTTGGATCTCTATCTAACGAATTCATCGGGACCGATTGTTTTAGTCGTTAATGCGAGGTTATTCGTAATATAGGGGGCGAAAAAATGCCGACTTACATAATTATGCAAAATATTATTCATTATTTTGTGTAACTAATGTTTTATCTTTTTGCGTAATTATTATTTAAATAATTTATTAGTAATACTTTTTGTTGTATTAATTTTATGATAAAAATTGTAATATTCATAAGCAACGCCGTCTGTTTCATTATAATGGCATTTTAATAGAAACTTGGCGAAATATTGGCGATGCAGTTGGCCTCCTTTTTGGTGATCCAGTTTGGTGAGATGGCAACCATTTTTGGTAACCATATGGATGCTTCTCTAAATATCTGGAGAAATTTTTTACATCCGATCTATGACATAAGCAGATTCTTCGAGAAAGCGCTGAAAGGTAGAGGAAGGGGGAGTTGGGCAAATCATCCTTGCAGCTTCCTTTCAGTTAAATTCCATTTTTTACGACCCCTTTTTACTAACTATACCTTATGTACAAATAATTTTTTACAGCATTATAAAAAACTTTTTTATATACAGAAGAAAAAAAGAAATTCTTTAGCTCCTAATTCGCTTTCTGTGAGTGTCGGACTCATTGATTCTTCTGTGTTAGGCATATTAATTCCACAAATTGAAGGTTCAGACCTCATAACTATAAAAAACTCTGAAGCCAATATATTTTATAAAGTTTCTTAGTACTTACTTCATAATAAAATTTCAAAAATTCAATGAATTTTAAGAAGATCGGGTAAGTATTATTTATCGATTATCCGAACTCTTGAAGTAATTTTGTAATACAAACATTCAAAACCTGAAACATTAAATAAAGATTTTATGTCAAGACTGCATACGCAAGTCATTACCTCTATTGATATGGAAGGCTAGTTTCCGATGCATCGAAACAATTTTATTAAAGTGACATAGGTTTTATGAAATGTTTATACTGTATATAACTTACGTTATTTTTATTGATTTGTTACATTCACAAGTAAATTCAATTAGAACATTTTCAATAACTTTAGAACGAATTTAATCAATAATTTTTGCCAAATTTTTAAATATTTTTATGATATCCTTAGTTATGGATTTACACTTTTATATCCATTGCTCTTTGATCCCTATCACAGACGCATATTTGGAGCAACCGTTTGGCCGAATTTTTCAAACAGCTGAGGGTAAAGGGTGCCGTAAGCAAAACGACATGCTTACGGCATGCCGCGCGGTCAGCCGCGTTCTATCTCCACATCGAAAAATTATTTGCCGATTTTTCTACTTCTTAAAACGAGCATCCAATATTAAATTTATATTTCGCTCGCGCTTTTGTTGACAGGCGTAAACAGAAATGGAGCACCATTCTGTTTAAAATATTTATACGCCGTTAAAATATTATACACCATATCTGATGCGGTTGACGAAGCTGAGGCTATCATCTTGTTAATGATGTAGGGCGCTGAAGAACCCCATTGGCTGAAATTTCAAGCAACTTTTATTTGGAGCAATTTTTGCAGCACATTGGGAAAAAGGTGTTCGGAGCCGTTGCTATGGTAAAAGGTAGAAATTGTTCGGAATTGGCTGCTTTCAAGGAAAATTGCTCCGAATATGTGTACGTGCGATAAGGCCGTTAGATTTCTTTTTACACAACATATTATGAGCAGATTCTTTTATTTATTTTTTAAAAAAAAACATGATCGTCTATGTATCTTGCCTTTGAGAGTAATTTGTCAAATTAAATAAGATTCTCATAAAATGATATATGTTGAAACACAAGCATAAATTTATTCAAATATTTTTTATTACTCCATTTCCTGAAATAGTTAAGAGTGTATTTTATCCGCATTTTTTAATGATCTTTGATAAACACATTCATATAAGGTTGTCATTGTCTTGGTTTTCACTGAAAAGCTTTCAGAAGAAACTAAATGAATAAAATTAAATAGTCAAAAGAGAGATCCACGGAAAGTTTGTCGTTACTTACCTTTCTTCGAATACCTCATACAAACTCCCAAATCAATATCTAAATGGACATTGGGTCTGAAACAGAATTGGTCTTCTTTGCATTTTCTTTTGAAAACACCACATTCTTCATCTGCACATTCTACATATGCTACCACCTATAAGAGGCAAAACAAAAAGAAAATGATACTATTCTTTTCTGTGCATTTCTTATTTTAAGACAATTAGTCATGTGCAAAATTTGAAAGCATAGCGCGAAGTTTCAGCAAAACTTCATTCTTTTAAAAATATATACATATTAGTCCAAGATCTCAGATATAACTACAATAATCAAATGTTTAGAGTCGCAAGTATTGCGATTGGTGATGCTAAACCTTAGCCATAATCACTCTATTCCATTAAAAACTATTGTACAACAAATAAAGAAATTAAAGCTATTTCTCATTCAGATACGCTAGATCTCGGAATCCTCAAGTAAGATAAATTGAAATTAGCAGCCGGTTGCTAGGTCAGCTGTCCATCCTGCCATTTTATAATGTTTAAGGTATCCGACTCCCCTAAAATCGTGATTTTTTTCAAAAATTGACAAATTTTGTTTATGATTTTGTAGCGGTGTGATATATGAACTAGTACCGACACCACGCGAAGACGATCATTTTGGCGTGATGGGTTAAGTACTCGCATTTTCATCCGGAACGAACGGAATGGAAGGTACCCAGAACGAACCTACTTTCATTGGTGACCCTGGCCATGCAAAGAACGATGCCCTTCACGCGCGGCTGTCGCGGCGCCATCTATCCACCGCAACAGCAACCACACCGTCAAACATTGACGCGCAATAATCCGTTACTTCCCGAAGTCGTTAAACAATGACACACAATTCTGAAGCCGTCACACGAGTGATGCAACCCACCAAGTGACGCAACTGCTTACATGCTCGCCACGAATATGGTATCGTTCGTTCGCCTATTCGTCTACTCACTGGCATTGGAGTATGTAGCGGTGTGATAGCAGCTATATGAACTAGTACCGACACCACACGAAGACGATTTCTACGATAAATGGAAAATCAGTATCAACGTTGAAAAATCCCCTGCTATTATTTTTACAAAAAAGCACTCACTCCCACCACCAATCATTATATACAGTAAACAGATCCCCTGGTCTCAGGAAGCTAAATACCTCGGTATAATTTTCGATACGCACTTAACATGGAAACAACACATTTTATACACACGCGATAAGTTCCGAAAAATTATGTTTAAACCCTACCCCCTAATAGGCCGGAACTCTCATTTAAGTATAGAAAATAAAGTGCTTCTCTATACAGCCGTTATGCGTCCAATTTTAGCCTACGCAAGTCCAGTATGGGGTTACGCCGCTAAAACAAATATCAATATTTTAGACACTCTGCAAAATTCTTTAATACGTATGATTGTCAAAGCCACAAGATATATGCGCAATGATGACATACGTAAAGCATTAAAAATTACCAGTTTTAAAGTCCATATTCAGAAAATTGCAATTAACTTTTTTGATGATCTACCAGCAACCAACAACTATAATATGCAAAACTTAATTCCACACATTCCTAATGATAATTCTAAAAGACCAAGAAGAATCAATTGATTCGTACAATCCTCCTTAACTTTAATTTTTCGTGCAATATTTTTATTGCATCTTGTTTTACTAAAATTTTACTTTCTTTAAATATTTTTGTCATTACTTCTCTCTTGCTTTCCCCACTGGACTTGCGCCTCCCCGTTTCTTAAATCCCAGCCTCCAGGGCAGCCAATTGGAGTCACTGTTCACTGTACCCAGCATCCAATCAGAGAGCAGTCACTAAGCTCTCAGTCAAGTCAAAAACTTTTCTAAATTCACCATCCAGACGAAGCACCGAAGCCACGCCTTCCGGATTCCATCGAACATCCAATCGCCGTCATGCCACCTAGCAGAATGCAAAACACCACTCTCGTCATGCCCTTCATCGAAAACTTGTCCTGATATGGGATTGAGGACTGTTCTTACAGTCCAGAAGCTCAAAAAAGCAACGCCTATTTAACGCCTATTCAACGCGAAGACGATTGTTTTGGCGTGATTGGTTTAGTACTCGCATTTTCATAGGAACGGAAGGTATCCAGAACGAACCTTTCCTTCAATTTTATTTTATAGGTGATCTTATTAGCTTAATAAAAATACCCACACATTTTTTTATTTTCCATTTACTAAAAAAGAAACTACAAGTGTTTTAGTTTAAGCAAATGCCATAAGTTTACACAAGATGTCAAACTTTCAAATGCGCTTTCCTCGAAATGTGTTTTTTTCGAAAAGCTCAAACGGGGACAGCGATTGCTCAAAAAGTTTTGAAAATAATTTGCTGAAATTTTTTGTGAATGTTTTGTACAACAATAGAAGTGTTTTGACCTTCAGATTTATCAATAACTGTTTTGTTTCAAAATTTACAGTCCTTTATGTGAATATAATCACTTTTTTTTTAAGCAATTTCATATAATCAGTAAGATAAAGTGCACTAGTTTTTGTAAAAATTAAAATATCTCTTATCCTGAAGGTCATTTCAAACATGAATAACAAAGAAACACATCAAAATTGAAAAATTGAGCATTTGTTCATAAAACTTTTGTACAGAACGGGGCCCGTTTATGTAATTTTTTGTACATTTTCACCAGTTCGTTTCCCATTTTAATAATAATAAAAAAAAAATTCTGTTTTTAATTTTAATATTCTTTCCTTAAAATATATCAAATAAATCTAAAAATCACAAAAAAAATTCCCATATCTTCATTTTTTTCAAAAAAAAAGTTGTCGTAAGTAGTCGGATACCTTAAAGTTTATGCAATCCGTTGCAAATGCTTCAGTGTGGCACGGCTGAGTTGCAAAAGCGGCATATGAAGACTTAAGGAAAAATTTAAAAATTTTAAAAAGATATATAAAATAACAAATACCAATTTTTTTTTACAATTTTATTGAAACGTGATTGTCTCGGACTAAATAAAAACATTAAAATTTATTTTAAATACACTTAATTGAATTACAATAGAAAACTCCACTCGTGAAATTTTAGAATGTAAGGGAGCATGTCTTAAAATATCTGGAAGAAACCTATGAATTGCCCAGTGAATGTTGGTTACTCAAGACAGAAATTGGTTTTGGAATTAAGCTTTTTTCACCGATACTATGGGACATTTAAATAATTTAAATTTAAGGGGACATGGTGCGATTTACAAAAAAATTTTAATTTAAGGATTTTTAAATTTTTTTTGTTTGTCTCCTATGTGTGTCTGCTATGTAAAACCGTTTTTGTGCTCAAAAATTTATAAAAAGCTAACCATTTAGTTTTTTAAGGAAAACATTTAAAATTTGTGAAGTGATTTTAAAAAAGTCTTCTCCTCCTACAAAAATTTACATACACGTGTGAAATTTGATTTACAAGTACCTCAAACTATGTATAACAAAAGTTGGTATGGGTTTTGTGTAACATGATTGGTATTTGTACTATACTTCTTTTTATGAGTTCTTATTGAAAATTCCTTAAAAAATGTATAAATTCTGAGTTCAATTATATTTAAAAAAATAATTAATGCTTTGATTCAAAAATGCATACCAATTTTTGTTACATGTACTATTAGCAATAAGTAAAAAAATTCAAAGCATTAGGAACAATAAAAAATAAGCCTTAGCATTTTAAATGAAGACAAAATAGTTATTTTCTCTTTCTGAGATAAGTAAGTTTAAAGTTTTGATTTGCCATAGGGATGTGAATAAAAACGAACGTAAAAGCTATCATAATTCTGCGCTTTTTAAGTTTAGAGCTTTTAAATTTTGTGGGGTTATAAGAAAAGTATATAAAAACTAATTTAAACTAAAAAAAATTTGATTTGATTTTTTGACGGATTTTTGTCAATTGAATCGTACTGTGCCCCCTTAAGATTACAAGGGGAAAATTGCACTTTTTCTACACCCTCATGTATCTTCTTTTGTGAACAAACTGATACTTTTTTTTCTCGACTTTGGTTAAAAAAGCTTAACACATTTCACATTGATGCAGGAGCTCTCTACCAAAGTTAATAATGTTCAAAGCTATGGTAGATTCAAAAATTCAATATCTATTTTGCAGGATTCATTCAGTGCTAGAGTTTTGATGATTTTCAAGGTGATAAAAAATGCTGATCTTTTCATATATCCTTTTTCATATCTCTGCAAGACTTTTAATTGTTACTCACCTGTTTAGTAGTTATTAAAAATAAATGTTTCAAGCTACGCATTTTTATTTAAAGCTGAACATAACTGATTGGACATGTAAAAGTTTATCTATATATATATAAATGAATGTGTGTCTGTCTGTACTCGATAGATTCAAAAATCATGCATCCAATCGCCGTGAAAATTTTGGAAATTATTAGGTATATCCCCGGGAAGGTTTTTGAATTTTTTTTTTTAAATCAGAGTTGGGGTTCTAGGTGCTCCCGAACAAATATCCCAAAAATCTATTTATATAAAAGAAAAAGTGACTCACCCAGTGATAATCACGATATCTCCGGAACTATTAATCCCACAGACTTGAAATTTGGTAAGCAGGTTCCTTTCATAGAGTAGACATCAACTAAGAACGAATTTCGCAAAGATCGAACCCCAAGGGTCGTTACCGGGGTTTAAGGGGTGTTATAGATAATTATTTCCATTTTTAAACTATTAGACGTACAGTCTTGAAATTTGATAAGCTGATTTCTTTCATGGAATAGATATCCGCTACAAAAAATGTTTAAAGAAAAATTACCCCAAGGGTCACTGAGGGGGATTAAGAGGCATAATAGATAAATATTTCCGTTTTTCAACTATTGGCCCACCTTCTTGAAAATTAGACGGTATGTTCCTTTCTTGGAATAGAGTTCCTCTAACAAAGAATTTTGCGAAAATTGACCCCCAAAGGAGTGGGGTTGCGAGGGGTTAGAGAGTTATAGAAAAATTCCTGTTCTTGAATTTAACCCATTTACTTGCAATTTGTTGAGCACGTTTCTTTAGTTGAATAGAGTTCCACTAAGAATGGATTTTGCTGAAATCAACTCCAAGGGGAATCGGGGGAGTTATTGGGGCACATTGATAGACAAAATTCCCGTTTTCAAACTGCTAGGACTATAATAAAATTTTTGGTTTGCATGTTTCTTTTGTTGAATTGAAATCCGCTAAGAATGCTCTCAACGGGGTTATATTGATGATAGAACGTATTGATGATAGAAATTCAATTTTTGATCTATTAGATTTAGACATGAAATTTAGCACACATGTTTATTTTATGGAAACTGTTTTGGTGAAAATCCACTTGATTATATTGGGTTAAGTGTGTGTAAGCGCTAAACATCTTTCTACTTCTATTTTAGATATTAAGAGAAATAAGAAATTATAATTTCTGTCCTTTTTATACCAAGAAGCGAGAGTTACAGCTATAAATACATTTTTCAATACTATCGAATTCTTAATGCTAGATATCAATCATTTATATATATATGTAAACAGTATATATTTATACAACATTGTGAAATACCCAGTGAAGCGGGTGGGTAACGGCTAATTAACAATAAAACTTAGGTTTGTACTTTTGTCTTTTATTTATTATATTATTTTTAAATTTTCACTACTTAAACTTGCATTAAAAATTTGCTATTAGCCTTAAAATTCCATAATAGGCCTATAAGTAATATTTTTTTCACCTTTTCATATTCTTTTGCTTGATGGAAAAGTTTCAAAGGGCACGCATAATTCTTTTTTTTTTTTTTACCAGATAGTGGTACTCTTTCCAAAAAGGTTGGCCACCCCTGCTCTAAAGCATCGGTGGGCAACTAGCAGCCAGCAAAGAGTTTTTATGACCTGTCAAGACAATCAGAAAACCGAACAGACAGAAAAAGTTCTCTATGTTTATTCAAAATATATTTTGAATATAGCTTAAATATAGCTTATCAAAATATATAAAAAAAATTTTTTTTTTGTGATGCAGGCTGTGATGAGAACTTATGCAAACAATCTTGATGCCAAAAAATGTTATAGAAAAGTGTGAAAGAGAGGATACATTTATCTCTCTCATTAAACTGACTCTAAAATTAAATGGGTTGCAGCAATAAATTTTAAATTAGCAATAAAAATTAATTGAACAAAACTGACCCTATTTTTATTTAACTTATATTTATGATTTTTATGGTACAATTCATACATTTTCTGAGATGCTAAGTTAACTAATGAATGCAATGATTCTAAAAAGGTACAACTCTTCAGTATCCTCCGCATCTGTAATGTGACCCTCAAGCCCAAATAGTTGCCCACCTCTTCTCCAAAGAATGATGAAACAGTTTTTCTAAGCTAATATCTCTATCTTTAACCCTCTAAGTGGATACCTTCCTCCTGAAAAGTTATTCCGAAAGCGTTTTACTCTTATTTTGCTATTGCCTTCAAAAATGCAACAGACTTCAATTCTTTCCCCCTTTTAGAACTTGGGAGGTCGAACGGGGACAATTTTATGACCTAGTTCGGTTAAACCTTTAAAAGGGGGAAAGGATTTCAGAAAAGTGCGGCTAATCCGCTTTTGAAAACGTTACTTGAAGGCAGAAAAATCCGTGCAGTCCATTTTCGAAGCATCTTTTCACTGATGGAATTTTCCGTGCTATCCGGTTAGAGGGTTAAATACTACACCATGTGACCTTTAAAGCCAATGTCCTCCCGAACAGCCACTACTATTATAAATATAGTAATCATTCAATGATATAAAAATTCTATGGGATTCTTTCACATGAATCAACTTGTGCCACACATAGCAGAAGGAGAAGACAGTCGGGAGCTAATTTTGAATACAACGAGCTTAAGCCTCTTCACACGTAGTCAACTAGAACTCTCTCCTATGCCCCTAGTTCAAGCTCTCCTCCCCCACTAATGGACTCAATTAAGGTATCCGACTACGTTCGAAACCGTGATTTTAAAAAAGCCGTAAAAATGGATAATTATCATGATATTTAGTGTGACTTAGATTAGAATACATGTATAAAATTGTTTTAAGGACTTTTTGACAAAAAAAAATGATTTAAATACAATATTTGGGCACAAAAATTAACTTAGAATAAACTTTTTTCAAAATGTTCTCCTTTTACAAAAATATGCTTCTAAAATTATAATATTTTGCTTCTCCAGAGATTCTGAACATTTTTTTTTTTTGAAAAATTCACATTGTTTTCAGAGTTACAACCAATTGAAATTATTATTGGCGTTTTTTTCTTAAAATTTCTCCCCTCTGTTGTCGTAAAACATGGATAAACCCATTTCTAAGTCGTATATTTCAAAAATTCTATTTGATCCTCTGTACAGAGGTCTGAGCTGTATACAGGCAAAGTATTATTACAATAGAAGCATTTTTCACAAAAGGAGATAATTTTGAAAATTTGTTATTCTATGTTCCTTTTTTGTCAAAATATTGTACTTAAAAAATTTTTTATTGTAATATATTCTTAAAACCATTTTATGTACTTTTTCTAATCTAAGCGACACTAAATACCAGAAATATTATCCATTTATATGCTTTTGCAAAATCACCGTTTCGAACGTAGTCGGATACCTTAAATTTATCTATTATTGTCGTGTGGGAGGATTTTCCCAAATTGAGCTTTCTCGGACGATTTTTTAGAATTTTTTTCCGTCCGAGTTGTAACATATACAGAACAAGGTTCACTGTTGCTTGTGGAGGTGGAAGTATCAGGTTCAGAGGCATGTGGCAGCATTTCATTTGGTAGGACCATTAATTTGGAAACCATTAATGACCAATGGCTTGCTTGATTCGATAAGAATGGAGGAACTGAGGAACATGGATTATTGGTTGTGGACGGAATGGTATTAGGTATAGGAATAGATGGCTGAGAGAGAGACTCAGATAACGTAGAAGAGATGGGTGGCAAGATGAGAAAACTGCAGGAACCGAGGAAGGTATATTTTGTATCGGAAGGGATTCAGATATTTGTTCTATAGCTCAGCGTTTCTCAAACTGTGGGGCGCGCCCCTAGAGGGGCGTGATAACTCTACGAGGGCGCACGAGCATATTGAAAAGTCGAAACAAAAGTTTATTTTAAAAGAAATATTAATTTACTGAAAGTAAGCAAACAAAATACTTTCTGACACATTAAAAATTTAAAATGCACCTATTCACTTATATAAAACACTCATAAATATATCAGTAGTGCACACAATGTATTTTATAATTAACTTAACTATACTAAGTTAAGAACAAGTTTAATAATCACCAGAGATCCCACGGGATTGTCATATATAAAATTATATACAGAAATTAACACTTATCTTGATAATTTGTGCGCTTTATAATTAATCCCTTCACTGCAGATTAAAAGTTACGCGGGGTCACTCCAGAATGCCTTCTTTTCCACGCAGGCGAGCGTATGTGATGTATGGGGGGGGAGAGAAGAAAATGAATAAATAAGCAAATCCTCTGAAATGAATAAATCCTTCGCAAACACTGCCAAGGTCCTTTTATGGCATTCTAAAGCCTTCGGTATAGCAGTGTACAGAAAAATTCGTACTTCGGAAAGTCATAAAGGGTGTTTTTTTTAGAGGTATAGAACTTTAAATTGCATTAAAACAACGATGTATTATTCGATTGACATGAATTTTTTTTATTCGAAAGATAATCTTGTGGCATTACACTTTAAATATGATTTCTGGTATATGACTGGCTTGGATGTAGTCCAATCTGGACGTCCAATTTTCGATGACTTTTTCCAACATTTGTGGCCGTATATCGGCAATAACTCGGCAAATGTTGTCTTCCAAGTGGTCAAGCGTTTGTGGCTTATCCGCATAGACCAATGACTTTACATAGCCCCACAGAAAATAGTCTAGCGGTGTTAAATTACAAGATCTTGGAGGCCAATTCACAGGTCCAAAACGTGAAATGAGGCGGTCACCCAACGTGTCTTTCAATAAATCGATTGTGGCACGAGCTGTGTGACATGTTGCGCCGTCTTGTTGGAACCACAGCTCCTGGACATCCTGATTGTTCAATTTAGGAATGAAAAAGTTAGTCATCATGACTCTATACCGATCCCCATTGACTGTAACGTTGTGGCCTTCATCGTTTTTGAAGAAGGATTCCACCAGCCCATAAAGCGCACCAAACAGTCAGTTTTTCTGGATGTAACGGTGTTTCGACATACACTTGTGGATTAGCTTCACTCCAAATGTTTGTTTGTTGACGTAGCCATTCAACCAGAAGTGCTCTTCATTGCTAAACAAAATTCGCTTATGAAAATCGGGAACAACGGCAATCTCGTTTTGGGCCCATTCGACGAATCTACGCCTTGCTTGATGATCGTTTTGATGAATTGCCAAACCAAACTGAGAATAAATCACTTGACAGCTGTTAAGTCGGTCGCCATCTTGGAAAGTAATGCCAACTTAAACTTCTATACCTAGAAAAAAAACACTCTTTACATATACGTCCGGGACAATTAACGCTTTGGCAAAGTGAGACGTTTATATACGCTGGTGGCACTTAAGAGGTTAAAGTTGTTTTGTAGCTTTAGCATGAAAATATAGAATGAGTGAATTAAATACATTGTTATTGTATGGAAGGGGGGCGATGAAAATCCTGATTGAATATTGGGTCGTAAACCTTGAAAGTTTGAGAAGCACTGCTATAGCCCCACAAACATAAATCAGTACTGTCACAATTTTTTATTAAAAAATGCACTTTGGGTTCGCGTTCTATTGTTTTTAAAATCAGGTTAAGGCAATTGCAACTGAATGACTAAATCACTCACAAAATTTCCAATAGATATCACACGTAATGATTTTTCATCTGTGGTAGTGGATGCCTAACATCACCAGTTGGTTGGTAAGCTAATTTCTGATCGATACGTCGGCATGTTTATTCTTTCTTTTTTTTGCCTGAAAAGTCATATTTTGCTAACTTACACATCAAGAACTCTTTGATTTAATAGTAACCAAGTTCATAAAGCAGATAACTCTTACTAAAGTGCATCTGTCATCCTGATCCGAGGTCCAAGATAGTTTTAAATGAGGAGAATTGGACAAGAAAAAAAATCACAAATAGGGTAAAATTGGTAGGATATTTTCGGCCCATCTTTTGTCTTGGCGCTTACTGACTTATAGTTAGATCTACGACCATCGTTAGGTGCTTACTGAAGAAAATAAACCTACTAACAAAGAGGTCACCTCAAGGTCTTAAACTTCATACTTACCTAAAAAAATAAATTTCTAAAAAGAAATATTTGATTAAGCTAAAAGTAATGTTAAAAAATGATATCCGAAATCAAAACTCTTTTTCAGGAAAATAAAAATTTCCAAGAATAATTTAACATTATCACGCCGATATCCTTCAGAAAAGTACCCTACTTAATTATTCTGTCCATTTCTGTATGAATTGCTATTTTTTTTTCTGGCGTAAAATAAATTCAATATTTCACTTCTATACCGAAATATTTTTTTAAAATTTACACTTTATACGTAAGTAATAAAAATTATGTATTTATCGAATACTTCAAAATCTGCGGTATAATCAAAGAAAGTATGTGCTGCAAAATCGAAAGTGACAACGAAAATAGCGACATCTTTTGACCAGAAAATATGTTCCGAATTCCATAATATAAAGACAACCTTAAGATATCCAACTACCCTAAAATCATGATTTTTTTTCAAAAATTGACAATTTTTTTTATGATTTTATTTTATAGGTCATCTTATTAGCTTAATAAAATTATTAAGCTTTTTATTTTTCATTCACTAGAACAAAATCTACGAGTGTTTTAATAAAAGAAGATGCCATAACTTTACACAAGATGTCAAACTTTCAAATGCGTTTTACTTGAAATGTTTTTTTTTCCGAAAAATTCAAACGGGGACAGCGATTGCTCAAAAAGTTTTGAAAATAATTTGCTGAAATTTTTTTGTAAATGTTTTGTATAACAGTAGAAGTGTTTTGAACTTCAGAATAATCAATCACTGTTTTATTTGAAAATTTACAGTTCTTTATGTGAATATAATCATTGTTTTTTAAGCAATTTCATATAGTTACTAAGATAGAGTGCTCTAGTTTCTGTAAAAAATTAAAATATATATTATCCTGAAGGTCACTTCAAACAGGAATAACAAAGTAACACATCAAAATTGAAAAATTGAGAATTTGTTCAAAACATTCTTATACAAAGTCGGCCCCGTTTATGTAATTTTTTGTACATTTTCACCAGTTATTTTCTCTTTTAATAATAATAATTTTTTTTTTCTGTTTTCAGAGAGTTTTACGATTTTTTCCTTAAAACATACTAAATAAATCTAAAAATCACAAAAAAATCTTCTTATCTTCATTTTTTCAAAAAAAAGTCGTCGCAAGTAGTCGGATACCGTTGCGAATCTTTCAGAAATAGCGAAGCGACTATCAAAAGCCAAGGTCCTAAATAACAATGAACATTTTAAGAGTACGAGATAACCCCAACAAAAAAATAGCACTAAGTCTTTCTTCTTCCCCACTAGAAACAATTCTACATTTGTGATTATACACTTTAGGGTACATACAATCTTTAATTTATCAACCAAAGAATACTATGATACAATTTTTATAACGATTGAAATAAAATAACAAAATTATTATGAACATTTTGAGATAAAAATAGGATTTATATTTAGTAAATAAAGTAGAAGACTTACCAATACCAATGTAATGCAAATCGATTTGAATGCAGCGTACATTTTCTCAGTTGCTTATGCTTTCAAAACATATACTGATGTGTTAGCACCTTACAACACCTTTATATATATAGAAGTAGTACCGTTAAAAAGTTACACGTTGTGATAGTTATTTCCCCCAAAAGCCACCTGGCTATAACAATGCTTTTGTTCAGTTCGTAATTGCGTTTATAAGCTTTCATTATTACCATTTAATATTTTGTTTTGTGCTTTTTGGCTTAAATAATAGTAATAAACTAGGCATGTGTGAACACCTGAATTTTGCATTTATTAATCAGATGTGTTTAGTAAAGAATCATTTGACTTTGGCGCTCCAGTTTAAAAGCGTGCAATTACTTGTATCACTGAAATCGAGCAATGACAAATATACTCGTCAATCACAGAGTAAGTTGTGCTGTTAAAATATTGGATAAAAAAATGGGTTTATTTTACAAAATTACCAATTTTATTACTAATACTTATTTATTTTGTCAACATAAATATATATTACATACCGTAAAATCCGGCGTATAACACCCACCGGTGTACAACGCCCACCTATACTTTCAAGCTGCATTTTTTTTTAATTTTTAGGTATGTTGGCCGTATAACGCGCACTCTCTTTTTTTAGAAAGAAATCTAAAATGTTAGTAAACAAGGCTCTTATGTTTTGAAGTCATTTATTCGAGGTATTATCCCAGACTTTCGAAAAAATAGTATACTTCTAAAGGGTGTTTTTTTAGAGGTATAGAACTTTAAATTGCAATAAAACAACGTTGTATTATTCGATTGACATGATTTTTTTTATTCGAAAGATAATCTTGTGGCATTACATTTTAAATATGACCAAGCAAGGCGTAGATTCGTCGAATGGGCCCAAAACGAGATTGCTGTTGTTCCGGATTTTCATAAGCGAATTTTGTTTAGCGATGAAGCGCACTTCCGGTTGAATGGCTACGTCAACAAACAAAACTGCCGCATTTGGAGTGAAGCTAATCCACAAGTGTATGTCGAAACACCTTTACATCCAGAAAAACTGACTGTTTGGTGCGCTTTATGGGCTGGTGGAATCCTTCTTCAAAAACGATGAAGGCCACAACGTTACAGTCAATGATGATCGGCATAGAGCCATGATTACTAACTTTTTCATTCCTGAATTGAACAATCATGATGTCCAGGAGCTGTGGTTCCAACAAGACGGCGCAACATGTCACACAGCTCGTGCCACAATCGATTTATTGAAAGACACGTTTGGTGACCGCCTAATTTCACGTTTTGGACCTGTGAATTGGCCTCCAAGATCTTGTAATTTAACACCGCTAGACTTTTTGTTGTGGGGCTATGTAAAGTCATTGGTCTATGCGGATAAGCCACAAACGCTTGACCATTTGGAAGACAACATTTGCCGTATTATTGCCGATATACGGCCAGAAATGTTGGAAAAAGTCATCGAAAATTGGACGTCCAGATTGGACTATATCCGAGCCAGCCGTGGCAGTCATATGCCAGAAATCATATTTAAAATGTAATGCCACAAGATTATCTTTCGAATAAAAAAATTCATGTCAATCGAATAATACATCGTTGTTTTATTGCAATTTAAAGTTCTATACCTCTAAAAAAACACCCTATATAACTACAACTCTTTTAGTTCATAGGGCGTGCCATTTCATTTAAACAAACAGTATTTCGGTATGTATAGAAGCCTAACTTTTTTTTATGCTCATCTCTCTTTTTTTTTAATCTATCGTTTTTTTACCCGTCGTATAACGCGCACCCTAATATTTCGATCTTATTTTTTAAATTAAAAATGCGCGTTATACGCCGGATTTTACGGTACGTATTACTCGAAAAACGCAAGAAATAAATGAGTGATGAAGAATTTTTGAGAGCATTAACATTCCCTGGCTGAGAGAGCGCACTTATTTACTTCCTTCTTTACTGACAAAATACTTTCTGCCTGTTCTGACACTAAGAAAGTTCTGGAGTAGGTGCTGTAGGGTTTATCACAGTCCTCTTACTAGAAGGCATCCTTGCCGATCTTACCCCAATAAAAAACGTTCTTTAGGCAGCACGGCACTGACCCATTACTCTAATACAGTGTTTCTCAAACTTTGGGGGGCGTGAGCATATTGAAAATAAAAGGTTTAAAAAATAATTTTTTGGAATGAAGTAAAACCAAATGCTTTCTGACATAATAAAAAATACACATTTATACTGATATAATTTATTTTTATCAGCTGGGGAACATCAAAAATAAAAGATTCCACTTCAAACGTTCTTTAGCCATCTTTGATCCTATAACCAAATAAAAAAAGACATTTTGTTTGCTTTACTGTAATCACACGATGAGAGATTTTTTTTATTACATTTCTTTCAACCCCCTATACTATAAAACTACTTTTGACTATCATATATTTGACCTTCAAACTTACTGGTATGTTTCTCTCCATCTGTTTTTCTTTTAGGAAAGTTGTAAATAATATTTTTCTGTTGCTTTTTTTCCATGTGAATGAGTTATATGATACATGGATAAGCATATTGAGTACTTAAAAGGATTATTTGGCCAACATATAATGAATGCATAACGGAAAACTTTTTACGCAATTCTTTTTTAGAACTAATTTCCATATGTTTTATTGAATACACTTTTAACAAGGGATCGGTCGCGCGATGCGCGGAGTCATCTGAAGCTCACGAAATCGTTAATTCTGGGAAAACTGTTTATTTGTTACCAATGATCTTGACAGAGTATTCTCCAATAAGACAGTCTTACTTGGAACTAAAATAAATTTATCACATTTCGCCCTTTTTTTTTTTTGGGGGAGTTGCAAACGTTTTTTTACAATCAAGTTACTAGTTTTGATCGAGTTCCCTGCGCGACCACTTTTGTTCAAAAATATTTTTTATGAACATGCTTTATGTCCTTTGTTAAGGACACGCAGATTTGGAGCATTTTCTTTAGTTATATTGTATTTTTTCTCAAAAAATCAAAGAAAAATTTAAAAGTCCTTGAAAGTAGGAAGTATATTTTCTCTTAGTTAAATTATTCGCTGGAATTGTGATTTTTATCGTGTATAGTAAAAATAATTGTAAAATAAATTATAGTTTAAAAACAAACTAAAAAACCCCGCTTTTATAGTGAATCGAACTAAAAAGTAAAAAAATAAAAATATATATTACTTACGGTATCCGACTACGTTCAGAACCGTGATTTTAAAAAAGCGCATAATGGATAATTTTCATGATATTTAGTGTCACTCAGATTAGAATACATGCATAAAATTGCTTTAAGGACATTTTGACAAAAAAAAATTATTTAAATATAATATTTTGGCAAAAAATTAACTCAGAATAATCTTTTTTCCAAATGTTCTCCTTTTGTGAAAAAAATGCTTCTATTAGGATAATATTTTGCCTGTATATAGCTCAGACATCTGTTCAGAGGCTCAATTAGAATTTTTGAAAAATTCACTTTGTTTTCAGAGTTACCACCAATTGAAATAATTATCGGCGTTTTTTCCTTAAAATTGCTCCCCTCTGTTGTCGTAAAATATGAATAAACCCACTTCTAAGTTATGTTTTTCAAAAATTCTAATTGAGCCTCTGAACAGAGGTCTGAGCTATATACAGGCAAAATATTATTCCATTAGAAGCATTTTTCACAAAAGGAGAACATTTGGAAAAAAGATTATTCTAAGTTAATTTTTTGGCAAAATATTGTATTTAAATACATTTTTTTGTCAAAATGTCCTTAAAACAATGTTATGCATATACTCTATTCTAAATGACACTAAATATCATGAAAATTATCCATTTATGCGCTTTTGAAAATCACGGTTCCGAACGTAGTCTGATACCTTAAAAGTAACATATACAAAATTTAATGCTTATCTTGTTAATTGGTACCGTTTATAATTATGATCGTATTGTAGCTTTAGCACCCCCCCCCCAAAGTGCATTATTATTGCATTCAATACATTAGTATTTGGGGGGGGCGATAAAAATTATGATTGAAAATTGGGTCGCCAGTAGTTAAAGTTTGAGAACCACTGGGTTACGGAAACAAGCAAATATGGCATTTTTTGACAGCTTGCCTGTTCTGTGGAGTCTCCAAAATATTGATAGAAAAGCGAATAAAGTATAGCTTTCAGTTTAAACTTTACATTGGGAGAAATTCTCAACATTTTTCAATCAATTACATTAATATAGGTCTTTGCACACACGAAGGAATCGAGATTAATGAAAAAATTGTTAAATTTGTTAAAGCTCCTTAATATTCTTGTAATATTATCTCTTGAAATTCAACGGAAAATATCTACTTTTATATTAAAAGACGGTATAAAAGGAAAAATGAAGAACAATGAACAAAGAGCAGGAAATATCAAAATTTTAATTACATTTCTCTTCTTGATAACTGGAACACTCAATCAGCTAGTAGTATAATTGTTGAAGTTTTAACAATAAAATGCGATCTAAAAAGTTAGCATTACAAGATTTTGTTTTTTATTTAAACCAGTTGATTCCCTCTGCTGTTTTCAGATCAGAATTGTGGAAACTAGCAAACACTTCATGCTAACCTGTTCTACATACTAAGTTTAAAAAGAGAAATCTTGGAAACCTGTATTTCACATGGAGAATGGGTCTATTCTTTAATTGCGTAATGCAAGTCGAAAAAACAAATAAAAAAGATTGAAGGAAGAATTTTTTTATATCATCCCACATATTCGGAGACTCCGACCTGAATCGAATTGAATTCCTTCAGACATGCGTGTACATTTTTCTTTCGAATTTAATCAAACTTTTTATTGTTTTTTATTAAAACAAATAGATCTTTTCAGAACTAAAGATCATTTTAGAATTTATTTCATGATAATAATAATAAGTAGTGTTCTCATAACAGCCGAATATACGGGGTGTATCAGTACAACGGTTACAAATCTTTAATACAGATAGAGTACACCAACACGATGAGAAACCACGCAGAAATGCATGTTCGGAAACGCTTTCCTAACGCTGTATGGACGACACAAAACACAAGGAAGACAGGACAGGAATAAAAGAACATATGTTTATTACTCTTAGAACAGCAAGAATTCTGGGAAATCATTGTTTGGTGTACGCATTAGATTCCACTGCATAAACCGAAGTACCACATTACGGCGCATTCGCACAAGCGGTTGTTGGTGCCGCGATCCCGATTAGTTTCATTTTCATTTCATCCTACCAACAAAGTGGTAGTAAGATGGAATGTTACACGAACGCGCTGAGCTCGGCAATATGCATTTGACATACATGCATCTGACATCCCTGATTGCAATAGATGAGCCGGACAGTGGTTGTACGCCCAACGTTACCTCAGGAGGTTAACTCCTAACCACGCTTTCTTCGCACGCTTGGACCAAAGGTTGCCGACAGTGAATCCTTCATAGAAGGCAAACAGAAACGTAAACGAAGAGTAATAACGCCAAACAACGAGGAGACTGTGCTTTATCTTGTGCTAGTATATAACAATTCCAGTACCAGTATGCGATCTGTCGCCAATCATGTCGGGATTTCTCATATGACCGTCAAGCGAATATTGGATACTAACGATGTACACCTCTATCACTCCGACATGCAAACCCTATTATCCCTTTAATGCTTTTTCAATTCCTGCTATTTGGTCCCACTCTCTATGTATTTATTTATTTATCTTGGTGGAATTTTCAATCGTTATTAAAATACATTTTAAAGCGCTCAATTGAGCTCAAATTTTATATACAGGATTATTTTGGATGACAATACAAAAATTTAACTATAAATAATAAAAACTAATTGATTAAAACTAATTATTTAAAGAATTACAAATACAGCCACGTTGGCGACTTAGCGACCATTTTGGCGACTTGTGTCAAAACTTGAAAAAGTTTTTTTCTCTCAACGTACACTCAGTTGAACTGAAATTTTATATACATGATTGTTTTGGGTGATAGTACGATACTTTAATGAGAATTAATAAAAATTAATTACCACTTAATGTTGTAATGCTCTCATATGTATATAAATATTTATATTAATTGTAACTATTTAATAAAAAGTAGGTAAAATAAAAATTTGCTTTGCTGATCGAAGTAGGAATTGGCAAAAAATTTTTTAATATTATTTTCTTAATGTTTTGCTGTCCTAAGGATAAGTAACTTATTTTATCCTTACGTGTACTGTCTTTATTGTGCATTTTCCTCATCACTATTCCAGGGGGCTACTCTGGACAAATGGGACTTCTATGTAATTCTTTTTATGAAAGTTACGGAACTTAGTTTTCAAAAATGGAAAAATAAAAAGGGAAAATCTCACATGATATAAAAAGCAAACTGGTTAGTTCTTCATTATCCATAAGCAGAGGCCCTGATGTTTTGGAAACTTATTTCGTTGCTGCTAAACATGTCGATAATGGATAAAACAAATATTTATCCAGTGTCATAGATAACAAAAATAAATAAACATGCTTGAAATGTAAAGTCAAGCAGCTGGAAGAGCTCACAAAAAAGTCTTATATTCTTTAAAAAAATAATTAAAAACCATTGATGTGGCTCGTATATTGGCCCTTGGCAATAGCGAGGCCATACATACATCCTAGGATTAGGTGTAGTTACTGAAACCTAACAGGACTCATCCTTAAGGGAACTGTTAAAAGAGTACTATCACAATTGTGTGGGAATTAATTATATGACAGTTGAAAAGTGTGGAGTAATTCGTATGGAAAAAAGGACATGTTGACGCGTGCAGCAAGAATTTTGATAAAACATCTGGAATCTTTGAATGAATTTTCTTCTGCCCTAATGATCCGGAGACAAAAAAATTGTTAAGTTTCTAATACGATAGCACGAAGAGCAGTTCGGCAAAGGTAATCACACTCAAAGTCAAGTCCAATTTAACATCGAGAACCATAAATTCCAGTGGATTTATGTGAGATAATTGTTCATAGACCTTATTTTTAAGTGCATTATAATGGGCGTTTTCCTGGACGTATTGGATGAAGTCTTTCTGGGTCTTTATAATACGCGATGTTTAGAACTACATAATACATGTAAGTTACAGTTTTATAATTTGAGCAATGAGTATGAACAGTTCTATAATTTGTACAATGGGGTTGGTCTGCCATTAAGCGCAAAGGAAGTACCCTCCAAGTTGGATTTAAAAATAAATTATCTATGAGAGTAAAACGATTACAATAGAAACATAGAACACAAAATCAAGAACATCCCGTTAATTTCATAAGAATCCCTTAATGTTTCAGCTGACATATTTAGATAAAATTATAATGGAAATAGAGGCTCACAAAATTATTAAGAATAATATTACATAAATCTTTTAAAATATTTTATTAATGCTTTAAATTCTTTTTAACTGTATTCATACAATTACAGAATCATTTCAATATTCAAGTAGTTCTGAATGTTTGCCTTAAATTGTAGTTTCATAGGTATCAGTGGGTAAATCGGTGATATCTGTAGAGAAATCTGTTGGAAAATCGGAGATGTCGGTAGATAAATCTGTAGGAATGGTGGGCATAGTTGTTTCCCCAGATGGTTCTTGGCAGGTCATTATCTTAATGAAGGGACTGTTCACTTCCTGTAATATTTAAGAAATTAAATTATTAGCAGCAACAGTGCAGTTAAACAAATTCAGTTTTATGAATTCTTATCAATTTATATCGTTCTTCTAATCGAATGAGAATTAAGAAAGGAATAAAGATTCCTTTATCAAAAAACCAATAAATAACTCTTTAATTTTAATTATAACAATTAGAGTTCGTTAAAAATTTATTTAAAGAAATAAGTTATAAAAATAGGAAGGTTATATAAATATAAGTATTCATAATATAAGAATTTAAACAAATTTTATTATTTTTAATAGCTTAAATATGCACATTAATTAAGTATATCAACTCTACCTTAATATGATAATACTGATACAGCGATATCTATAGATTGTGAATAATATTGCTTATACTATCTCTGTCTATCTATATTTATGTATGTGTATGTATGCATACATATGTATACATGTGTATGTTAAATTTAGGTGAATTTTATGATCCTTTATATACATATACTTAAAGAAATTCTACTAGCTGCATGGCCCGGCGTTGCACGGGCTATCTCTACTTTTATATAAATTTTCCCTTTCTTTCACAAAATCAGAACTTCTAATACTCATTTTCAAAATGACTCCCCCCCCCCTCTCCACCGCTTAGCTCGGCGTTGATCGGGCTTTCTCTTTTCTTCATGACTTCAGCAATTTCTGTGTATAACTAAAATAAAATGTGAAAAATAAAAGTGTCAATTTTTTTTAAAAAAAGGTAGTTCTAAATGTTGCAATAAATATAAAGAGTGTTTTTTTTCCAGATGTAGAAGTTTAAGTTGGCATTACTTTCCAAGATGGCAAACGATTTAACAGCTGTCAAGTGATTTATTCTCAGTTTGGTTTGGCAATTCATCAAAACGATCATCAAGCAAGGCGTAGATTCGTCGAATGGGCCCAAAACGAGATTGCCGTTGTTCCCGATTTTCATAAGCGAATTTTGTTTATCGATGAAGCGCACTTCTGGTTGAATGGCTACGTCAACAAACAAACATTTGGAGTGAAGCTAATCCACAAGTGTATGTCGAAACACCGTTACATCCAGAAAAACTGACTGTTTGGTGCGCTTTATGGGCTGGTGGAATCCTTCTTCAAAAACGATGAAGGCCACAACATTACAGTCAATGGTGATCGGTATAGAGCCATGATTACTAACTTTTTCATTCCTGAATTGAACAATCATGATGTCCAGGAGCTGTGGTTCCAACAAGACGGCGCAACATGTCACACAGCTCGTGCCACAATCGATTTATTGAAAGACACGTTTGGTGACCGCCTAATTTCACGTTTTGGACCTGGGAATTGGTCTCCAAGATCTTGTGATTTAACACCGCTAGACTAATTTCTGTGGGGCTATGTAAAGTCATTGGTCTATGCGGATAAGCCACAAACGCTTGACCATTTGGAAGACAACATTCGCCGTGTTATTGCCGATATACGGCCACAAATGTTGAAAAAAGTCATCGAAAATTGGACGTCCAGATTGGACTACATCCGAGCCAGCCGTGGCAGTCATATGCCAGAAATCATATTTAAAATGTAATGCCACAAGATTATCTTTCTAATAAAAAAATTCATGTCAATCGAATAATACATCGTTGTTTTATTGCAATTTAAAGTTCTATACCTCTAAAAAAACACCCATTATAAAGATTATCTTTTTTATTATACTTTTTAAAGATAATTTAACATTATGTGCATAAAATATTTTTCATATTCAAGACATTTTTATAAGATGTGGTATGTAAATGAAGAAATGTATTACAAAATTGCATTATGTTCAGTAAAAGAAAGAAAAAATATTTTTAAATGCATTAAGAGGAAGGATACATCTATAAACTTCCTGTAATGGCAAAATTTTTCAGAATAAAAAAAAATGTTAACACTCATATGTGCTTTGATAAAATAAACGTAAAACATGACAAATGAAATTGATAAAAGTGTTAGTTTATTGTATTATTTGCATGAAATATTATATTTAAAGCACAGTTTCCAGAGTGAGGGGCGAGGACCCTGTTCCACAAGTCACTCCACAGTATGCAAAATAACTGTTTACATAAAAAACTGATTGAATAGTTGGATTATGTATACACTTACATTGCATTATGTTAATGCCTAAATTTATAATTTTAATGACTACATTGAAATATATTAATGTAATTTTTTTTAAACATTTAAAAGTACCTTATTTTTTTGAAAATAAAAAATGAAGATTTTCAGTTTATCAAATTTTTTTCACAGATAATATGCAGCTGTTTCATTAAAAAACCGCTTAGTTATGTGTTTCTATTTATCTAATGTTTTCTAACATTTAAAACATCCTTTTTTGTAAAAAAAATTAAAGATTGTCAGTTTTATATTTTTTAAAGTGAATATGCAGCTATTTCATTAAAGTGTTAATTATGTTTTGTTTACTATTTAACATATGTGTGTAAAATATTTTTAATATTTAAGAAATGTAGCTTAAAGATGTGTGATGTAAATAAAAAATGTATTACAAAGTTATATTATTTCAAATTATATTACTCTATGTCATCCATCAACAATGCATAGAAAATTGGGGTAAAGTATACCACAAAACCAATGAATTGTTGTAGATTTGACAATTTAATGCAACTATTAATGATTTAAATTTTATTATATTAATTTTTAAACATTTTTAAAAACCTCTGAAAAAAAGAATTTCCGAATTTTCCCCTGGAAATAAATGATCTTTCCGATTCTCCGCAGATGGCACCACGTGCATAATAAATGCGTTTTAAGGTTTTTAATTAATATCTTTTTAACTAATTGGAATATCGGAATATAAATGGTCAAAACGGATTCCTCGGATCACACAGCTACAATTGAATATTTTAATTGCAAGTAATTAATCGCTAATCATCCAGACATTAAACATAATTTCATAATAAATGTGAATAAAAGATTGTAATCAAAAAGTATGAAACAAAAATAAAGAATGTAATTAGAATTATTTAATTTATCGCAAAAGAGAAAAAAGTTGAAAAACACACTTTTTTTAACCGTAATTTTTAAGATATTTTATCAGTCTTTGTACAGATTACGTATAAAAAAAATTAATGAAAACCATTTACAGTGTAATTAGTTTAAATTGTTAAGAATGTGTTACATTCAAAGAGAGAGAAATTCTGCCTGAATGTTTTTTATTTAAAAAAATAGCTAACCATTCCATAAATTAAAAATGAAAGAAGGTAATTTCTAAATTTATTTTGAAATAGTTTTAAACATTTCTTTTCGTAAGTATTTTTTTAAAAAATATTTCGTGTGTTGTTTCGTTATTCCTCTTCAAGTTCGAACCTGGGAACTGCCGTTTTAAAAAGCAGCGCCTTAATCAACCATGCCACGCTTTCCTTCGCTTAGAACGGTAAAATAATCTTTAAAATATCGAAAGATTTTTGTGTTTTTAATTAATATCTTTTTAACTAATTGGAATATCGGAATATAAATGGTCAAAACGGATTTATCGGATCATTCCCTAAATTTTGATACTTTCTGCTAGTTTCTGCGTCTTGTGGTTCTTGAGAAAATTGGGATATATACATAGATACGCGTTTGTTTACCTACGAATTTTAATAGTGTAGATAGTTTATCCATACTTTGTAAATAATTCTAACTATTTTTTGTGGAAAAAGTTTTTCTGTGATTGGACAAAAAAAATTTATTTGAACTTATTTCCAATCGCAATATCACTGGATTCTTCCCCAGATTAAAATGCATTTTTAAACTCTACGAAAAGAACCCCATTTAATCTCGGGTGATATATGAATCATTTTCTTCCAAACACCATTAACAGTCACACAACATGGTTAGTATAACTTTTTCAGTATATACACTGGCGTGTAAAACTTAAGCAACAACTGCATTTTTCAACACATAGCAATGAAATTGTTATAAAAAGCTTTTTGAGACCAGTACAATGAAAATGAGGCTTAGTAGAAAAGGGATGCATATGCAAATATCAGTACTATGACATCAGATGGAACTACAAGGCACGCAAATACGTGAAATGCCCACGCTCAGTGCCAAGGGAAATTAAAAAGGAGAAGGAAAGACGCATATCCAGACATTCCATGCAAGTTAAAGTGAAATTGTACTTTCATAATGGCTACAAGAACCCATCAAGACGCCTTTAAAAGTGGTAAAATGATCGGTTAACTTGTAGAGGGGCATAGTTTAACGAGTGTTATACAAGAGTTTGTCAAAAGTACTTTCAAAAGTCTGAAAAGCCTTTCAAATGACAGTACAATTGTAAAAAGGTTTGGTGGTGGTCGGCAGAGGAAAGAACTGCAAATGATGCAAGGTAGATTGTTCTGAAGCCAAAAAGAGACCGGAATCAGACATCGGGTAATATTTCTCAGTAGATGTGTATGAAAATCGCATCAGACTTCCGACCTGACCAAACATCTGCTCATGCACCTCAGAGCTCAAGGTAATGAAAACTCAGAAGAGCTTTGGTCCTCATGGGATGTTGTGCTACTGAATTTATTTTATGTATGACAACTGAACGATAGGTGTTACGATTTATTAAGCTCAGACGCCAGCATAAAGGTGGCCTATTTGCCTACCATCCTGAGCACTACATATCATTAACAATAGCCTATTAGCGGCACCATTTACAGTGGTTTCAAGAACACATGAACATCTCATTAATGTAGTCTCATTCTGTTTACAGATGAGAGTCGGTTTAGTAAAAAAAAAACGATTCTCAGTTCCAGTTGATGTGGAGGTAGTGACATGATTTCATCCTTCTAACATCGGGGAAAGAGACTGTCGGGGTGCTTGTTTGTGGAAACATTATGTTGAAAGGACGAATGGAGCTCCATATTTACGATAGGGGCTCATTTATAAGAGATTGTTACTACGATGAAATTATTCTCCCACACTTGCGTCTGTTCTGAGAATACATTGGTCCAGACTTTAATTTTTGTGCACGACAATGTACGTTTAGGAAGGACCTCTGCTGTTGAGGAGTTCATAGAAAAAAAGAGTACATCTCCAGAAGGGAGTGGTTAGCGAGTGCTCCTGATTTAAATACCACCAAACATGTGTGGGATGCATTGGGGAGACGCCTGGAAGCAAGATAAATTTCTCCGGAGAACACCAGACAGTTCAAACAAACGTTCTTTGATGAGTGGCTACTCAAACCTCAAGAACTGCTGATTTATTTGGCACTGAGTATGAACAGATAGAGTCTAGAGTCACTCAATCATTCCATTTAGGGAAGGTCAAATCTGTTACTAAAGCAGTTAAGTTTGTTGTACTTCGTGGCCAGGCAATGTTTTACTGACGCCATTTTCTTCAAAAAAGCCTTTTTATGCTTTGTTCCATAACGTATGCGTACAATTAATTATTGTTATTTTTTTGCTCTTTTGCTTACTTCCCTTTAAGTGCTACATAGTACCTCTGTAGTGTAAATTTCAAGTGCCCCAGTTGGTTTTTTATCTTATTTTATTTATTTACTTATTTGAATTACGACACAACCTGTGAAGTTGCTTAAGTTTTGCACACTCGTGTATTATGAAATGATTATAATAAAAATAAATATTGCGTTTGAATCATTTCAAACATCTCAATTTTAGTTCACGCAAACATTTTTTTTAATATGCAGTTGGTTCTTTGTGTAAAATTACAGTACATTTAAAACTTATCTTGAGCAGTATAATTTGAAGGATCTATGTAAAAGATTATGAATCAGTCAAAGGTATTTCATTTCAGTTTAATCGTCCCCCCTGTACATCGATACATCTTTGGTTTAGTCATTGTTATATTGTATTGGAAAGCATAAAGGTGGCATTTCAAGCAATTTGTTATTTTTAATTGGGCCTAAGAGATGCGGAAAGAATTCTTTATTATATCAAAGATAGGCTATAACGTTTAAACCAAGCAATAGTTTATCATTCGATCAATTTTAAGTCTATAAGAAAATTAACGAATTTATAAAGCTGTGTGAAATGAACATCCTGTATTGCTTGTGTTGACATAAACATCAACTGAAATTTCTTTCATGTTTCTTTCAAGTAAATTTGAGTATCCTGTGTTAGAATTTTTCCTTAAGTAAATATTGATGGTTATTCAACAATTGAAATTATTTACCTTGCATTCCAATTGAGGTTCACAAAGAAGTCGTTCATTGCAAAGGGCACCTGAAAGGAAATAAATACGCATTTATTTACTATTATTAATATTATAAAAAAAGAAGAAAAATGGCCTTTTTTTTAAAAAAATAGTTTTTTAAATTCCTTGTGACGAATCTGTACGGAACCTTTCCACTAATATTCTTAGGCGTCTTTTAGGGGATTATAAATTCGCGTATATTTCCAACTCCGAAAAGCGAACGGGATATGCAAAGTAAATAGGGTATTTAAATAGAGCGTTGTAAGCTAGCAAGAATGAAAGCTATTGAGCCAGCAGCAGTAGCCTCAAGTTTGGAGGATTCAATTGGATTGCGATATTGAAGAGTTACGGTTAGTAATCTACGAAGGCATCTTTTGAAGATACCTAAGTGTTGCCAGGTGATATAATATAGTTTATTATCGCTTAAAACAATCGCTTTTAATGAAATTATTTTAAGTTAATGAAAGCTAATAATTCGAGTTACGTGTATTTCTCGGACCTCCTATTTCGGTAGACCTTATTTGATCTTACGCGTAATTATTGATTAATTTCATAATTCGTAATTTAATTTAATATTAAAGGTAAATCCCTTTTGTTTGACGCAACATAGAAATATAATATATTATTAGAGTTTCTGATATTTGAATCAATATAATAAATACAAGTTATTACTATACAAATGGCTCTTAGTGATTCTTTGCCTCAAATTAATCTTGGTGTCCAGGGTGGAACCCAGGGCGGTTCACACATCCTTTTCACTTGAAATATAACAGATTATGAAAAAAAAAGGAACATCATTCACTTCAAACTGATATCCACAAAATGCGTTGGTTACATCGATGTATTTTTATAGATTTATTTCTTCTTCGTTGTAAAGCTTTGAATTTTTGCTTCTTTGCTTTACTCTCTGGTTTTAAAATTTTCTTTTAATATAAAACATAAATGAATTCTCTTGCATTTTTAAACTTGTTTTATCAAAAATGTAATATTATGGTATTTTATATTACGTTATTGAAAGATAAGAGGAAATTGATTTAAATAATTTTTAATACTCAGTTGAAAAAGTCCTGAATTGTCAAATTAAAAAAAACCCTCTGATAATATATTCAGACAAAGCTGCTTAATGCCTTTGTTTTCATTTATTTCATTTTATTTAGAGGAAACTAAAACCAGAAAGTCGGAAGAGAGATCCACGGAAAATCTATTATGACTCACCTTTCCTCAAATATCTCATGCAAACACCCAAGTCAATATCAAGCTGGACATTGGGTCTGTAACAGAATTGGTTTTCTTTGCATTTCCTTTTCAGGAAGCCACATTCTTCATCTGCACATTCTACAAATGCTACTACCTATAACAGGAAAAAAAAATGAAAAATCTTATCTTTTTAATGGGTATTTCTAATTTTAAGACAGTGAGGCACAAAATTTTTAAGCTTAGCGCAAATATCTGGCTTAAATTAATTTTTTTTAAAAAAAAATATATTTTACTCAAGAAATGCAAAAACAACTGCAATTATCAAACGTCTTAAGTCGTAAGCATTACAGTTGGTGATGCTAAATCTAAATCATGAATACACTACCCACAAATTAAAACTACTGTGAAACTAATCAAATAATTGTGGCTATTGCTCAGTTGTTACACTACATCTCGAAAACCTCACGTAGGATAAATGGAAATTTCAATCCGGCTGCTAGTTCAGACATCCTGCCTGCCAATTGATAATGTTTAAAGTTTATATAGGGTGTTTTTTTAGAGGTATAGAACTTTAAATTGCAATAAAACAACGATGTATTATTCGATTGACATGAATTTTTTTTATTCGAAAGATAATCTTGTGGCATTACATTTTAAATATGATCAAGCAAGGCGTAGATTCGTCAAATGGGCTTAAAACGAGATTGCCGTTGTTCCCGATTTTCATAAGCGAATTTTGTTTAGCGATGAAGCGCCCTTCTGGTTCAATGACTACGTCAACAAACAAAACTGCCGCATTTGGAGTGAAGCTCATCCACAAGTGTATGTCGAAACACCGTTACATACAGAAAAACTGACTGTTTGGTGCGCTTTAAGGGCTGGTGGAATCATTGGTCCGTACTTCTTCAAAAACGATGAAGGCCACAACGTTGCAGTCAATGGTGATTGGTACAGAGCCATGATTACTAACTTTTTCACTCCTGAATTGAACAATCATGATGTCCAGGAGCTGTGGTTCCAACAAGACGGCGCAACATGTCACACAGCTCGTGCCACAATCGATTTATTGATAGACACGTTTGGTGACCGCCTAATTTCACGTTTTGGACCTGTGAGTTGGCTTCCAAGATCTTGTGATTTAACACCGCTAGACTATTTTCTG
Organism: Trichonephila clavipes; assembly: GCA_019973935.1. Classification (NCBI taxonomy): domain Eukaryota; kingdom Metazoa; phylum Arthropoda; class Arachnida; order Araneae; family Nephilidae; genus Trichonephila; species Trichonephila clavipes. The sequence continues at coordinate 65,464 of BMAU01020360.1, read as the reverse complement.
TGAGGCTATGTAAAGTCATTGGTCTATGCGGATAAGCCACAAACGCTTGACCATTTGGAAGACAACATTTGCCGTGTTATTGCCGATATACGGCCACAAATGTTGGAAAAAGTCATCGAAAATTGGACGTCCAGATTGGACTACATCCGAGCCAGCCGTGGCATTCCTATGCCAGAAATCATATTTAAAATGTAATGCCACAAGATTATCTTTCGAATAAAAAAAATTCATGTCAATCGAATAATACATCGTTGTTTTATTGCAATTTGAAGTTCTATACCTCTAAAAAAACACCCTATACAATCCGTTACAAATAACTCTTCTGCGTAACTGTAAAAATGAGGAAATAGTCTTCTAAGGTAGTATCTCTTCCGTAACCTTTAGGCTCATTTTCATTTTCCTCTCTAGCAGCCACCACTGCTACACACATAGAATAGTTCAATGATGTAGAGCTTCTAAAGCCCCTTTCACACGAATCAACTTGTGCCGAACTTAACAGGAGAAGCAGACAGTAGGTTGTTTTCTTAGCTAGTTTTGAATTGAAATCGCCTCGGTCCCTTCTCAAGTGATCAATTAGTTCCTCCTTCTGTGCCCCCTTTCATGCTCTCGAAAACCACATTCTCCTCCCACTCTAGTTGAATCAACTAAAAGGATACTGTGGAAGTTAATCCCTTCACACACGGCTACTTGTGTATTAAAAATGGCGAAAGAGCTTTTCATTGCTTCTTCGTACTCGAACATAGTACCGTTGAGCCCAGCACTCCCTTTTCAGTCAATTTTGTGTCCACGTATAAAAAGAACTTTCTCTCCTCTCTTTATACCAGAGAAGTGATGATAGAAAAGAGGAATATATATATATAATGCTTATTTTGCCTTTTATTCTGTAATACTAATTAGATCGCTAAGAGCACATATTAAAATATATTAAAAAAACTTTAGATTTATAGAATTCTACTAAATTTTAAGGATATGATTATATACTTGTATACAGATAAAAAAATGTTCTGTTGCCACACAAACGTATATGAATAATGTGACAGTTTTCTATGGAAAAATAAGGGTTTGGTTTGTATTCTGTTGTTTTTGAAGTCAGGTGAAGACAGTTAGAAGAGAACGAAGTCTATATCCTTCAGAAGAGCAACCTAATTAATTATTCTATTCATTTCTATAAATGAATTATTATTTTCTATCTGGCGTAGAATAAGTTCAATATTTCACTCCTTTACTGGAATGTTACATAAATTTTCTTTTTACACATTAGGGAGAAAAACTGTGTTTTTATGCAGTGTCTCTAGCATGCTATAAAATCAAACAGTTTATGTGTTACAACATCATGAATTTAAACAAAAATTGAGACATTTTTTGACAAGAAAATATGGTCCGAATTCGGTTCATGTTCTTTAACCCTAATACCGTATTTTCCTGTATATAATCCGCGGATTATGTGTTTAAAAAGTTTCAAATTTCGTTGTGCATATTATACGCCGCCGCGGATTATCTGAGAAAAAACATTCTCCATCAGAAAAGCTAACAATAAAGTTTTGAAAGAAATGCCATTTATGTTTTATAAAATAAATAATAGATAGCGCTTTCATGACTCGAATGACGTATTCAGCCATAACTAGTTTTTGTCCAATTACATTCAAAAACAAATTCGATTCCTCGGAAGGAAAAAACAGTTACCAGTTATTGGCACCATTTCCAATTTTCTCTTGACTAGAGCTATTACGTCCTTTGAAAGTTTTCATCGTGTTGAAGCGAAAGCGTTAAGTTACACTGCAAACTTCAAGTTAAAAGTTATAGAGAAAGCTACTGAAGTCGGAAAGCTGCAAGGTTTTCAACATTGACGAATTGAATATTCATTTGTGGAGAAAAAACAAGACCAACTTCGAAAATTGTGACCGACGTTAAAGAGCCGATCGTCGTGGAAAACCTCACTGGTCAGAATTAGACGAAGTAACAAATAAATGGATTTTAAAAGAGACAATGGGAAAGCAGTCTCGGTCTTAATTTTTTTGATGTTAACTTGCTAAATTAAAAAAAAAAGATTTTTTCCGCGTGGAATGTTTTGTTTAACAACTCAAAACATAGATGGCAGTAGCAAAGAATTTTTTTGTTTTATTCAGATTATCGTAAAAAATATTATCATACATATTTAAAAAGACGTTTCATAATAAAAAAAAATTTCCTGTACAATTTCTTGCTTGTATTTTTAATGATATTGTGTAGTTTTTATCTTATATGACACTCATTATCGGCAGTTTATATATATTGGATTATTCACCGTAAAAACTGCCGCGGATTTATACAATGTTTTTTTTATTCGAAAAAAAGGCTTTGCGGATTATATACAGGAAAATACGGCAATGTGAAATCTTAAATTTATATTTTCAACCTTTTAGAAATAGCGAAACAACTGTCATAAGCTAAGTTCCTGAACAGTAATAATTATAAGTGTACCACGCAGAGAGACCTCTAAGAATCCGTGATAACATTTCCAGGGGTACGAGATGACCTCAGTAAAAAATAACATTACTTCATTCTTAATCCCTGCTAAAGACGATCCTCCTTCTTATCATATATTAGTCTTAGGGTACATAAACTATTAATTTATCAACCAAAGGATAGGAGCATATAATGGTATACAGTCTGAAATAAAATATAAATGTTATTAAACCAATTTTTAGGTATAAAAATTGGAATTATGTTAAAGCAGAAGACTTACCAACACAACTGTAAGGCAAATCGATTTGAATGCAGCGTACATTTTCTCAGTTGATAATGCTTTCAGAACATATACTGATGTATTAGCACCTTACACGGGACCTTTATATATATTTAGAAGTAGTACGTAAAAAAGTTACACGTAGTGAGATTTATTTCCCTAACAGCCATCTGGCTACAACAATGTTTCTTTTCTGTTATTCGCAGACGTTTAGGAAGTTCGTAATTGCTTTTTATAGGCTTTCATTATAACCATTCAATATTTTGTATTGTACTTGCAGATTTAAATAATAGTAATAAATTAGAAATGTGTGAACACCTGATTAACATGTTTATGAATCAGATATGCATAGTAAAGAATCATTTAAATCTACGCTTAAAAAAATGATTTGATATCGTATATTAATCATGTGCACTATTTTATATATATTCGAAACATAATTTTCACATAAAAAATATTTTTGAAACAAATGTGCTGCAAAAGGAAGCTATAGTTCTTTATCAATAATTCAGTATTTTATTTTTAATTAGAAATGTAAAAGAAAAACTAACTCTTACATTTTTAAAACAATTCTATTCAAAGAACATAACATCGAGAAAAGGATAAAAAAAATACATTTTTGCTACTTGAACAATATGTATTAAGGTATCCAACTACATTCGGAACCGTGATTTTGAAAAAGCGTATAAATAGATAATATTTATATGATATTTAGTGTCACTTAGATTAGAAAATGTATATAAATTGTTTTAGGAAAAGTATTACAATAAAAAATTGTTTAAGTACAATAATTTGACAAAAAATGAACATAGAATGATCCATTTTCAAAATATTCTCCTTTTGTGAAAAATGCTTCTATTATAATAATGTTTTGCCTGTATATAGCTCAGGCCTCTGTACAGAAGCTCAACGAGAATTTTTGAAATATATGACTTAGAAGTGGGTTTATCCATGTTTTACGACAACAGAGGGGAGAAATTTTAAGAAAAAAAAACACCGATAATTATTTTAATTGGTTGTAACTCTGAAAATAATGTGAATTTTTCAAAATTCATAGTTGAGCCTCTGTACAGAGGTCTGAGCTACATACAGGCAAAATATTATTATAATAGAAGCATTTTTCACAAAAGGAGAACACCTTGAAAAAAGGTTATTCTAAGTTAATTTTTTGCTGAAATATTGTATTTAAATAATTTTTTGTCAAAATGTCCTTAAAACAATTTTATACATGTATTGTAATCTAAGTGAGACTAAATACCATGAAAATTATCCATTTATGCACTTTTTTAAAATCACGGTTCCGAACGTAGTCGGATACCTTAAATTTAGTATAAATATAATTTTAAAAATATTAACATCTGGTCAAAAATATAAAAAACAAAACAAAATAACTTACTAGAAACTAATTAACACGCGCAATATGTCATTGACAATATATTCCAAAAATAGAACTATTATCAAAGAATGAGTAAGGGCCGCCAACCGAGTGCTTATATTAAGTCTAGAGTTCGAGACCAGGTGGCTTTGAGTGTCCACCATGTAGATTAGCTAATGCACGGTAAATTTGCGAAGGCTTTCAAAATCATTACTTTGGAATGGTGTTGAGAAATTTGTAGGTTGAGGTCCTGGTCGAAATTTATTAAAAATTATGCTAATCTTATCAAAAATCTTGAAAATTATGCTAATCTTATCGAAAAATCTTGAAAATTATGCTAATCTTATCAAAAATCTTGAAAATTATGCTAATCTTATCGAAAAATCTTAAAAATTATCCTATCTTTTATAATCTTAAACGAAAACTCAAGAAATTTTGTTGGTCAATAGAGGCACAGAAGACAATCGACGCGGTCAAGGCAGCCATAATAAAAGCGCCAGTTTTAAATTGTCGGATTTCAAAAAGCTTTTCGAGTTATTTACAGATGCAAGTTCAATAGGTGTAGGAGTGGTTCTAAAACAGAAGCAGAGACCAGTAGTGTTTGCTTCTCGCGCGCTTAGTAATGCGGAGAGGAATTACACTGTAACAGAGAGAGAATATTTAGCAGTAGTTTGGGCTCTGAATAAATTCAGAACGTATTTAGGTTCACTGCCGATTAAAGTTGTCAGATAGAATGATCAGATGGGTATTAAAATTAACAGAATTTAATATAGAATGGGAACATCATTCTGGAACTCAAAATGCGGTGGTTGACGTTTTGTCGAGGAACCCGGTTGAAAGTATAATAGGAGAGAAAGTTAATTGTGCAATAATCAGGGATTTGGTACTTTCGTCACGAGAACAGTTAATCGAAGAGCAAAGAAAGGACCCGGAAGTAGGTCATATCTATAGATATCTAGAAACCCCCAGAAGATAGCTCAGTTAATGCGACAATATGTGAGAATTGGTCCCGAGATTTCAGGTTAATCAAGGGCTTGTTGTTTTATGCAAAATATGCAACGTCATTAGGTGAAATGCGAGTATACATTCCAAAGTCTTTAAGGAATGAAATAATGAGAGAATTTCACGACAAGCCCATAACAGGTCATTTTGGACGCTTTAAGACTTACAAATAAGGGACGTTTGTTATTTCCCGTATATGAGAAAATTTATTGATCAATATGTCTCTACATGCCACATGTGCCAAGTTAATAACTATAAAAACGCGTTACCAGCTAGTCGATTAATTCCGATTATATGAAATTATCCAAATGAGATAGTTACGTTAGATTTGTTAGGTCCGTACCCGGCATCGAGAGTTAGACGTAACCGATATGTATTAGTAATTACGGATCATTTCAGCAAGTGGGCTAAAATCATACCCCTTAAAAAGGCCTCGGCTCGAGTAATGGCGGATAATTTTTTTGATAATTATATATCGCGTTTTGGAGCTCTAGTAAAATTAATAAGTGATAATGGTCCCCAATTTATCTCCGATATTTTTGAGCATTTAAGTGATAGATTAGGCATAAGGCATGTGAAGACTGTTGTGTATAGACCTCAGGCAAATAGAACCGAACGCGTGAATCGTGATTTTGTGCAAATGATTGCAAATTATATGAATGATCAACATATGATACATGGGACCAGTTCTTACGTGAGTTTGCTTATGCTATTCGTACAGCAGTGAATGAAACGACGGGAAAAAACTCTGCAGAATTATTTTTAGGTCGAAAGTCGATTACCCCATTTCAGAAATTAGTGATGGGATCGGACGGAACTGAATTTGCAGTGGGAGATATTGAGAGTTTGTTTGATGAAGCTAAACGAAACACAAAGGCTAAGCAAGAAAAATGGGAGAAATATTATAATAGACGCAGGCGTGATGTGCAAATTAAGGTGAATGACTGGGTCTTGATAACAACACATCCTTTAAGTTCAGCAAAAAGAAAGTGGTAGCTAAATTTAAACCAAAATTTGAAGGTCCTTATGGAGTGTTGGAAGTAAAAAACAATAATTTAGTGATATGGAGATCGGGAAAAAGGTTAACGTGTCAATGTCGATCAAGTTAGAATATATTATCATAGGAAATAAGACGAGATGGAGATAAAAACGGTTAGTTCGGATAACAATAGTTCACACCATGAATTGAGTAGTGTTGAAAGTGTACTACGGATATCAAATGAGTCGCAGTATGGTAGTAAGAAGAGGTCAGATGTAAAGCGTGAGTTAGAGGAAAAAGGGATAAAAGTTTTTTAAGAAAGATCAGGGTGAGAGACACATAGGTAAGACCGATAAGCGCGGACCACTTATCAGATCACTACCTAGCTCGTGGTCTGAAACCAGTAGAACGATTAAAAGGAGTAAAAATGATACTATAGGGCATAAATGATGACGTGAATCTGGGTCGGGAGGACCAGAGAGGAAGATTCAGAAGGGTTCAGAACATAGAGTACCTAAAAGAGCATTGTCGTCGAACTGTATTAATAGTGTTTTGCCAAAATATAGAAAGAGAGGCTGAACAAAAGAAACAGTAATGCTCAACACTAGCGGCTACAACCTCAGACCAAGAAATGGAAGAAGAGTGGAGTCCCGACCATCCATGGAGATGAAGATTCAACAAGGAGGACCAGTTCGAGCCAGGAACAGCAAGGGAAAGAACTGTAACCCCTACATCGAAGAACAAGCAAGGTTAGGCAACATGAATACCAGAAGAAGAGGTAGTCAACAAAATGACCTGGAGAGGAAAGGAGGAGCGAATACCCACAGATCAATCTCCCTCAGCAACAGGAATGCCAGACGGAGAGGTGATCAACAATGGGAGGAACAAGAAAGGAAAGGAGCGAGTACGAGAAGATCACTATCCTTAGAGGTCCTTGCAAGAAACGCCAACTACAAGTCATAAAAACCAGGTTGTATTATATATTCTTTGGAACAAGTGGTCGGAAGAATTATTGCAAAGAAGCAAGTCACGGTCGGGTATAGAACGCCAAGCAAAAGTGGACAATTGTAAATATGCATTTGTTTACTTCTATGTATGACTTCGCTGAGATGCGACAATTCCTTTGGTTATTTGTTTTAATGGTTTATTGAAAAATGTTTGTAATTGTATAATGTATGTATATATGTTGTTATATTGTTTCATATTGATGTACATCTGATTTTGGGGAAACACGGCGTAGACCAGTGCTTCTCAAACTTTCAATACTGGCGCCCCCCTTTTCGATCACAATTTTTCGCGCCCCCCTTATACATTAATAATGTACTGAATGCAATAATAATGCATTTTGACGCTAAAGTTACAATAGGTGATCTTAATTATAAACCATACAAATTAGTAAAATAAGTATTAAATTTTGTATACTACTTTTAAGTAAAATAAATAAATAAATAAAATAATAGGATAATTATTATGTTATTTTTCCTTTCTCTAATTTTTAAATTGAACATATTACAAAATGCGGTAGCTGCTTAGAAGACAAAATATAGATATCTGCTAAATAGAGAAAAATAACTCAGAGGGTCAATTTCTAATCATAAGCATTCCTTTGAAAAACTTTGTTTTCCAAGACAAGCTCATGGACGTCATTAATACTTATTAAACTTGTTCTTAATTTAGTATTAATTAATTAGTTATAAAATATTCTGTGCAGCACTGATACATTAAAAGTATACCGTCTGAAGTGCCCGCTCTTTGCTCGAGTTCATTTATAAGAAAATAAAACATTATTGATATAATAGCTGAATTGTAATGGAAGCAAAGCCAAGTGCTCGACAATGTTTACAAAAACGTAAAATGATTTTTTTAAAATCGTTGCTCAAATTATAATTAGTTTTAAGCGAATTGTACTTTTAAGCCTCACAGAATTAGCATTTATAATTTATGTTAAACAGTAGCGCACACAGGAATTTTTCAAGGGGGGTCCGGGGTCGAAAGTTCACCAATCTTGTATAAGGTTCCTTTTGATTTTGTCGATTTTCGGGAACAAAACACAGTAAAAACTAATTCTTGAATAAATAATTATCATTAACTAATAAAATTAATCATTAATAACAAATACTTAACTAAATTTTGCGTACTATAAACTTAGAATTATAATCAATCCGAAAAAATCAAGGGTTTTTTTTGGGATCCGATCCCCCCCTTGTGTGCGCCACTGATGTTAAATAATGATCAATAATATAAAATATCGATGAAGAATAATTGTATTATTTTTAATATTTAAAGTGAAAAGACTTCAACATGTTTTAAACCGGGAGCAGGCGCGCACTCGGTACGGTCGGGGTTATTGAGTCACCCCAATCCTTTTTTTTTTTATAATTATTTTATTGTACACGATACAAATCATGATTCCAGTGAATAATTTAGCTAAGAGAAAGTTTACTTACCTACTCTCAAGGACTTTTCAATTTTCTTTGGTAATAAATAAACAGTTTTGCCAGAATTAACGATTTCGTAATCTATGTGTCCCGCGCACCACTTCCGGGTAAAAAGTATTTTCATTATGATAATATGTATGTTACTGCTAAAAAATTGTGTGAAACGTTTTTCGTTATGCTTTTATACATTGAGAATATTTATAAAAATATGTCTTGGCCAAGTAATCCTTCATGTGCTTGTGTGTGTGTGTGCTCTCCGTGGTTTTCCAAATATCATAAAACTCTTTTGCATGAAAAAAAGTGCAACAGAGAACACGTAAGAGAGGGGTCATAACTAACTGTACCAATAACTTAGAAGGTCAAACAGATTACAGCTATAATGTGCAGTATTTCAAAAATAATGACAGTGATGAATTTTTTATGTTCCTAAAGTTTTTCGATTCTGGGTCCGAGATCTGGTTTTCTCTGAAAGAGTAGTATGTTGGGTTAAAAAAGCGTAATAAAAAAATCTCTCAACACGGGATGACAGCAAATCAAATAAAAGTTTTTTATTTGGTTATAGGATCAAAGATAGCTAATTAGGTATTGAAGAAGTTTTTATTTTTGATGGCTTAATATCGCCTATAAATTATATCAGAGTAAAAGTGCATTTTTTATTTTATGTCTGAAAGTATTTTTAATTCATCCCAGTAAACTAATTATTTTTTAATCTTTTATTTTCGATATGCTCGCGCCCCCCTAAGGTCATCGCGCCCCCAGGGGGCGCGCCCCACAGTTTGAGAAGCACTGGCGTAGACAGTCTACTAACAATAGCAATAACAATAACGGCGCTGAGCGATTTGAGGGGAAGTTTATTAGAAAAGCCAGATGAGGGATATACACTCTGTCGCAAAAAATATATGCACCCAGAAGAAATCAAGCTACAATCACGAAACTCGGCAAGAATGTAGTCTGGTAAGAGATATGCAAATGATTAAAATTTCGAAGCCAATGAGACAAGGCTAAGTGTGCTATGCGCATATCAGTTGCGCAACTGGGAGATTTTAAAAGCATGAGTACGAGCGCCGTACGGCTATCCAAACGAATCTGATGACTTTGATAGACGATATTGAGACTTAGGATGCCTCTAAGACGTAACCGGAGGCAGTACGAGCAGCTGACGGACTTTGATAGGGGCCGTATAATAGGCCTCAGAGAAGCAGGTTGGTCGAATAGACGTATCGGCCGCCACCTCGGTCGGAGCGATATGGTAGTTGCTCGGTGTTGGCAACAGTGGATCACAGAAGGTAGAGTGTACCATCGCGGAGGGTCAGGACGTCCCAGGAACACAAATGATCGCGAGGATCGTGCAATCAGAAGAGTGGCCACTTCGGCACCAACAATTCAACGCCACTTACCTCCTTCCAGACATCCAGTGCCATCAAGAGAAACCATAAGGAGACGACTGACCGAAGTTGGCTTGAGGAGCCGACGTCCGCTAAGACGCTTACCACTGACCCACATCATAGGCAGTGTCGACTGGATTTTGCCGACCTCGGGCAACTTGAGTGTGACAGACTGGGAAACGTGTCATCTTCAGTGATGAATCCCGATTCAGTCTCAGTGCTGATGACCACCGCACACGTGTCTGGAGGCGCACCGGCCAGCGGTCCGATCCGGCATTTATTGTCGAGCGGCATACAGCAATTTCACAAGGTGTGACAGTGTGGGGGAGCAATTTCTTGGGACACACGATCATCTTTAGTGGTCCTTCAAGGCACTTTGACAGCTCGCAGATACGTGGACGATATTTTAACGCCGATTGTGCTACCCATGCTATCAAGTCGCCCAGGTGCCATTTATCAACAGGATAATGCTCGTCCACATACTGCGCGACTCTCCCAACAATGTCTTCAAGGATATGACGTCCTACCATGGCCTGCCAGGTCACCAGATCTTTCGCCAATAGAGCATGTCTGGGACGCGCTGGGAAGACAACTGCAGCCGTCCCGAGATACAGGAGAATTAACTGCGCAGATGCAAAGACTATGGCAGGATCTTCCACAGGGGGTCATAAGTGATCTAATTGAATCGATGCCACGCCGAATTTCGGCTTGTATAGCTGCCAGAGGTGGCTTTACTACTTACTGATTTTTAACCTTTTGCAAGCTGTAACCGCTTAATAAAAAATGATATTTTGTTCTGAATTTTTAATCATTTGTTTATTTTCATATACACTACATGCATACCAAATTTCGTGAATGTAGCTCAATTTCTTCTGGGTGCATATATTTTTTGCGACAGAGTGTATATGAAAATTAGTTGTAATTTAAAGGTGATATATAATGTATAAAAAATGTTGAATGTAATGGTATTATGTGCAAATTTGTTATTCTCAGTGACTTAAAGAGTTTTTATTTCAGGGTGACCCTGAATTTTATGTGGAAAGCCAATTTTCAAAGATGTTTGTTAAGATGAAAGGATGAATGTGCAGTACAAAGAAAGAAGATTGTAAAAGTTTTTAAGTAGCATTAAGTAGAATTAAGTTAGTTAAGGGGCGTCCGGCGATCGTTTTTCCAACTAAGACATATATGGTTTTTTCCTCAGTCCGTTGCCCGGATGGGGCACGCCCATTTATTTTGTAAAAAAAGAATTTACCGTGATTAAAATACATAACTGTTAATGTTGGTCTAGTTAATTGAGTAACATTTATTGTGGCTGTCGACAGTTCAAATTAAGAAGGAATATTAAAAATTAAACTTAAGATGAATAGTGAAAATTAAAGTTTAAGTTGAATATTGAAATTAATGGTTAGAATGACTATTCGAAGGCAAAGTTTAAATAGGGCATGGAAAGTTAGATGTATAAAAATAAAATTTATGCTCGTAATTTCTTAAGGGCCATTAAGACCCTCGAATAAATCACATTTTGCTTCTTGGAAGGGTTTGTGACGGGCTCACGCGTCTTTTCATTAACATGTCCTTTGGGTTCTTTGGGGCCAGAATTAATGGCAACTCTTTTCCAACCAAATCCAAGAAGTGAAGCGTGAAAAAAAGATGCAAATTAGGAAGCTTTTAAATATTAGAAGTTAGAGTAAGCGAGGGAGCAATTGGTGGAATGAAAAGATAATCCGTGTTTCAAACGTGAAGAGATTTTGTAAAACGTTACGTGGCGGCTAACAGAAATTACATGTGATAAAGAGCAATTAAGTCGAAGTACATACCATTGCACTCGAGTAATTACGCAACTTCATCTAGGATTATTGTGATCGCTTCTTCAGACTACATCAAGGTAGGATTGACTATTTAATATTAAGATCTGTGATAGTATTGGAACTGAGTTTAGGTGATTCAGTTATAGATGGTGGTCCGGGTTAAGTAATTTCGGTAATATTTATATAGTATGTGTTTTGCCACCGTAGATTCTCTCACATATATTATTATAATCTAATTTTTTAAAGGTTTAAGTTAAAAATCTTAATAAAGTCATATTAAGATTAGGCAGGCTCCTAGTTCTTCCATTAACCCTACACCTCTACCTCACGTTGATAATCAAGGAGATTTTCAGCTGAGGGGGGCGACATCACAGCCTGGATTCTTAAGAATACTATCTTAAGCTTTGTTTGGAAGTACGAGTTTTTAAAATATATATTTAACCGAGTATATATATATATATATAAAAGAAATATGTATTATATATCAAAAATAAGAAATAATAGATAAAGAACATAACAAGAAATAGCATAATAAAAATATAAAACCTGAACATGAAGAACAAAATTATAGAGAAATAAAAAAGAAACTACAAAAACGAAGAACCTAGCGAGTCAGAAAGCAATTCCGGACTTAGGACCGAATAAGTGGGGTTAAACTAGTTTGAAGGCGCCAACCTTCCCCTTTGCAACTCGGTAGGAAAAACCAAATAAAATAAAATAAACAAAACTTCAGAGTTTGGATAACTCAGAGAGTATGAAAAAAACCACTCATTACTATTATGTAACAAACTCTCCCAAACTCTTAATGCAGAAAAATCACAAAATAATTACGTAAGAAAAGTAGAAAAATGCTATAAAACAATTACATAAGAAAAGTATCTTTCAAGAAATAATTTAACAAAATTTCTTTACTCACAGAGCTTTTACGAGGAGAATCAAGCGTCTTGACATTAATGAAAATCGATTATTCACCAAACTAAAAAATTCGAAAATACATAAAAAATTCGAAAATACATAAACACATCTTTTGAGCTGACTTTTAAACCAGCCAGCAAAGACAGGTATAAAAAAAGACGACAATCAAATACGGTAGAATTTGAATTGGTTGATTGTCAAAAATGTAAATTTGCTAGGCTCTAATTTGGTTGGTTGTCAACAATGTGTAAGATGTTCAAGATGTGTGTGGAAAAAATGTAAACTGTGATATGAGTGTTATGATATAAACTTCACAGCAAGACCACTAACATGCTGACTTTCAAATCCTATTGTTGTGTGGTGGTTTTGGAATTCGAAGTAGAAAGACGGTTAATGTATTTGTGATGAATATAAGTTATTAAGAAATTAAAAGGGTATTCATGATCTAAACAACATTGAAAAAAATTGTTTTATATTATTGTATTTATCTATTTTGTGGGTAGTTAAGTTATCATTTCTAAATAAAAAATTCAAAATGATATTTCTGTAAATTGATATATGCAAATTACTATTCCATACGGGAATTTTAATTATATGGAACTTAAACAAATCTCTTTTGTCAAAAATGTTACTGACTACATTATTGTTAATAAGATGCAAGTCTAAATCCAAGAATTCCACCATATTAGAGTTGAAGTTAGTTTTAAGGAGCTTGAGATAATCAGGGTAGAACGTAATATTTGGTTTGTATTCACTATTTTTACCAAAAATTATTATATCATCTATATAACGATAAATTAAGTAAGAATCATTTACAACCTGATCTATTTCAAAAAAATGTAAATATAGGTTCGCTAAACAATTACCAGCTGGACCACCCTGAGGTAATCCTTTGATCTGTTTATAAAGATTCTGATCAAATGCAATGAAATTTTCTTTTAATACGAGATTAACAAGAATATCAAATTTATCTTTTTCATTGAAGTATATAATTCATATTTATCATAAATTAACTGTTAGAACCTTAATCATATCGTCAATATCTATAGAATTAAAAGGTCCTCGAAATCAAAGCCATGCATGGAAAAAATTAACATATCCTTAGTAACTCTAGCAATCTCTAAGCTATTTTTAATTATTGCCGTGTTTTGTAAATTATCAATTAGATTTTGAAAAAGAGATTGTAAGATCTTCCCAGACCTCGTGATATATGTATTGTATCCATTAGTGATACTACGGAATTTTATAGGGCTTTTATGAAATTTTGGTGTTAAAAGAATACTTCGATATTTAATATTATTTTGATGAATATTCAGTCTTTTGTTCAAAGCTAAAAGACGATTATCATCTTCTCTATTAATGTGAATTGATTTTTGAAAGGAATTATTATTTAAAATGTGGTTACATAATAATTTACTGTAAAAGTATTTACAAATTATGGCATAATTAGCAGAGACCTTATCAACATATGTAATCACGAAGTCATTTTGGATATTTTCTATTGATGATTTAAGATCTTTATACATAATTTCATTTTCAGCAGTGAAATCTAATTCCCGAATTTCTGTTGCTACATAAGATCTAAATTGATTGAATGCTTCAATCGGCATTCCGTATTTAATTGCAATTTTAAGGTAGAATTTATCTAAATCTTTTATGATTTGTTTCATAACGTTAGATTTATTTTTTGTGATCATCAGTCTAAAACTGGTACCTTTTTCCATAAAATTTCTTAACAAATCATCTTTCACGATGCTAAGGTCTCCTGTGACAACGTGCTGATGATAATCATCAATATAGTCTCGATATAGATTGCATCTACATGATTCAGAACTTAGGAGCTCCGAGATTTGATTATAATTAAATATAAATCTACCAAATTTCTTGTTGTATTTGAAAGCCTTTTTAATAATAATATTTTTAATAGGAAAAAAGGATTGATATTTTTGAAATATACTTGAAAAATTAATTTTGTTAAAGGATTTATTCATAAATAATAATGTACAATATTCTGTAGAGTAATTTTCACTTGCATCTAATTTAATATTCATTTTTTGTACTAAATAGTTATTAAGGTCTCGAATCATATGCATACCATGAGAATCCTGAAATTTATATCTGCTTAAAATATCTGTCATTTTAATTTCAGCTTTATCCACACATGCCAAACATAAATGATTTAATTAAGCCTGTGTTGTAGTTATCATTACATTTAACAGCTAATTCTAACATAGAATTCTTGAGGGTTGACATGTCTCTAGTAACTCTTTTTCTACGTTTAGCTCTTGAAATTCTCGCTAAACGAATATTATTACTATTATCAATAGATTTATCAAAATTCGGAATATATAATGAATCCTCGGATTTTTGTTTAAAAGCTAATAAGACACTTTCACCTTTCCATATAACATTCAAACAATAAGGATAATATGATCTAAATGAACCTATAAAAAAGTTTTCGAACCATAATCTTTGTTTAATATTTGGCACTATTCTAAGTATATGTACAGTTATGTTATTGAATCCATGTTTATGAAAGTGTCCTATCTCAATCTTAGCCTGGTTTTTGTTGTAATCAAATTTCCTTGTATCAGACCTATGTTGATTTAATCTAATATTGATAGTGTTTGAAGTCTGACCTATGTAAGCGAATTTACATATGTTGCATGTCATTTTGTAAACACAGTTAAAAATCTTACAAAATATATAACCTGCATCCATATCCAACTATTCATCACTCATCATGCCACACGCCTTGCATCTTTTATCAGTGCAAGATCTAAATTTTAGTTTTAAAACATGAATATCTCTGAAAAACCTAGTTTCCAATATGTTACTAAAATCCTTATCTCTTTGATTTTTATCTATACAATCGAAAACATGAATATTTCGTTTTGCTGTACGAGATAAATTCTTATATTTAGAGTTCCAAAAAATTCGAGTTTTAAAAATTCTAACACAAGAATGTTTAGATACAGAAGGGTAAGCAGAAAAATTATGATTATCAAAACAATTCATACATTTTTTTGTATTAAAAAAATTTATAGTTTTTTATATGCCAACTCAGAACCTTTGTGCCCATCTCCACAACTATCTAAAGCCATACCTAAATATATTCCAAAACTATATATAAGGGCTCATAAAATGGTAAATGGATGACGATGGTACAGATACCATTATACTGTACCATCGAGCAATGTCATACCCTGGTATAACAAATTGCCAGTCGCATAAAACTTGTTATTTTTCAAATTCATAGTTATTTAAAAGTTGAAGGTACATTGAAAAGACCCAAATAAAACATCATTTTAGCAAAAATGTTTTCAATCACAATAATATAAAGTGAAACAACGAGCAATAACTCCAAAAAATCTAATCCACTCATAGACAACATATCCACGATTATTTTATAGGCACAAAATCCGAAGTTGGCATAATATTTTTATATAAATAAGATAAACACACAAGGAAAATGAACAAAGCCAAATTAAACTTCATAAAAGAAAAACATTCATAGACAAGATTTTGAATCTAATGGCGATTTCAAAATTCGCTATAAGCAAACATACTCTATATTGACTACATCCATAACTGAACAATCTCATTAGGGGAAATATATTTATACATAGATAGGCGCAAAACAGCCAAATGAATGCATACAATATATATAAAATAAATATGTATTATATATCAAAATAAGAAATAATAGATAAAGAACATAACAAGAAATAGCATAATAAAAATATAAAACCTGAACATGAAGAACAAAATTATAGAGAAATAAAAAAAGAAACTACAAAAAAGAAGAACCTAGCGAGTCAGAAAGCAATTTCGTATATATATATATATATATATATATATATATATATATATATATATATATATATATATATATATATATATATATATATATATATTTGATTGAGAATGTTCGAATTTTCCTTAGGTACTTTAACTTTAAGGGAATCTTTCTCATCAGAACGATCAGTTCCAATTGAAGTTTCTGAATTAATTAAACAAAATCTGATGATTTAGTAGTTGAATGTTATAAATCTCTGAGAGATAAAAATGAGCCAAACGTACAGATTTATTAAAGAATGATGAAAAAAAATTTATCTGTTCGAGAATTTGTATCAGTACTTAGATTCTAAATTTTTCATTATTATTGTTAGAAAGAATTTTTTTTCTATTCTAATGGATGTTACTTCATCAGTCCTATCACTTCACGAAATGTTTCGTAGTGTAGATATTTGTAATTTAATAATTAAAAATAATATATATATAATTTGTGCAACTCTTGTTATTTAACTAAAAAAGATCAACTGTTACTCTATTTTTTCTCTAAAAAGTATTAGTCTCAACTATTCTTAAAGATAGATGTGCAATAGTCATTATATTAAATATACTTGCCACTATCAAACGTATATTCACAAAAATCGGTTCACAAAACAGTATGGTAAATTTATAACAGCTAAAACAAAAGTGTTCAATTTGAATTTCATTATATTGTAAGAGGCATACAGCATTGAGCAACTTATTAGCATCAGTTATCTTTGCATTAGTTAAAATCTGCCTAAATTTAAATTTAAATTATGCTTATAAATGAATTAAAAACAGTATTCAGAGAACTTTAAAATATTGAATTTCAAAATGTTGCAAAAGGGATCAGTTTTGCATTAAAAATGTTCTAACTCGATACTACTACAGTATGAGTTCTTCCCGTTTAACCCCAATTTTGTGAGAATTTCCAAAGACCCCCACCCCTCTTCATGTACCACTAACCTCTCGAGAGGACTTTGGTCTCACCAAATATATAGAGGGCCCCCTCCCTCCCTGTTACACTTTAACTATGCATTTACTAACATCAATGCCTTCTCCGTGACTCGAGGATGGACTTTCGACCCAGCAGTCGGCGTTACTAACCACTATTTCGTGTGGGCGGAAAATTGTATGTAGTATGTACAAAAATAAGTAACTTCGATGATACTTGAATATGCAAACACACAAAAAACGACAGATGAACAATGGTTCTGAAGACCATAACTACTAATTTTTCAGTGGGAAAGTAAAGAGTGTTTTTTTTTTCAGGTATAGAAGTTTAAGTTGGCATTACTTTTCAAGATGGCGACCGATTTAACAACTGTCAAGTGATTTATTCTCAGTTTGGTTTGGCAATTCATCAAAACGATCATCAAGCAAGGCGTAGATTCGTCGAATGGGCCCAAAACGAGATTGCCGTTGTTCCCGATTTTCATAAGCGAATTTTGTTTATCGACGAAGCGCACTTCTGGTTGAATGGCTACGTCAACAAACAAAACTGCCGCATTTGGGAGTGAAGCTAATCCGCAAGTGTATGTCGAAACACCTTTTACATCCAGAAAAACTGACTGTTTGGTGCGCTTTATGGGCTGGTGGAATCCTTCTTCAAAAATGATGAAGGCCACAACATTACAGTCAATGGTGATCGGTATAGAGCCATGATTACTAACTTTTTCATTCCTGAATTGAACAATCATGATGTCCAGGAGCTGTGGTTCTAACAAGACGGCGCAACATGTCACACAGCTCGTGCCACAATCGATTTATTGAAAGACACGTTTGGTGACCGCCTAATTTCACGTTTTGGACCTGTGAATTGGCCTCCAAGATCTTGTGATTTAACACCGCTAGACTATTTTCTGTGGGGCTATGTAAAGTCATTGGTCTATGCGGATAAGCCACAAACGCTTGAACATTTGGAAGACAACATTCGCCGTGTTATTGCCGATATACGGCCACAAATGTTGGAAAAAGTCATCGAAAATTGGACGTCCAGATTGGACTACATCCGAGCCAGTCATATGCCAGAAATCATATTTAAAATGTAATGCCACAAGATTATCTTTCGAATAAAAAAAAAATGTCAATCGAATAATACATCGTTTTATTGCAATTTGAATTTCTATACCTCTAAAAAAAACACCCTTAATAAAGTTTTAAATTATGTGGGATAAATTAAAATATTCTTAATTTGTATGAAAATTTTAACAATAAATAAACAGAATAATTAAATAAATGCTAGTAATGTTAGAGTACAATGCATTCCTAGAGTGTTTTAGTCATAAAAATTATAACAAATCCAAATATACAACATTTAATTAAATTTTTCTCTTTCCATTTGAAAAATTTATCTATCTAGGCTTAGAAAATGAAAAAGTTAATAATTCAGGAAAAAATACCATGTATATTAAATTATATGTATAAAATAACTTAATTTATAAAATTCATCTTTTCAAAACGTTCAAATTTCTCCTAGAAAATACTTTCTGTCTGTCGTTATCATAGAATATTTTCATCAACATTTATTCGTGTGCCCAGATAAATAAACCTTCTTGATATCTAAACACAAACTCATTGCTTTAATTTTCTTAATTAAATATTTAAAATAAATAGTAATAATATCATCAGCTGATATTCCGCTTATTAGATATAAATTTCAGAAATGAAAAAATGCACACTTTCTTATAATTAAAGCATAACTTATTAGTACTAAAATAAAATATGCAATCTTCATGAAATCTTGTTAAAAATAACATCTAATAATTGGGAAAGTTTATTGACATATTAACTTTGAATCAAACGAAACTTTACATGAGGAAACACAAATTTTTCACATCTGCTCAGCTTTCGTTGTAATCTATTGTTATTATTACTCAACAGTGAAAAGAACTTTATTTCGATAAGAATATTCTAAACAACTAAAATCAAAGTTTAATTAACAGATGACAAAGGCACACATGAAAAAAAATTCTTACGCCAGGTGGTCAAAAAGAAATTCCATTTTATCATCCGAAAAACTATGTAGAATATTTTTAGTCTGCCAGTAAAAGAAGGGAGAAACGAACAAAGAATATATTATTTATTAGATTTTAAGTCTGTTGTAAACAATCACTATGTTTAAATCAATTCTGATTACTGTTTTGGTGAGTTTATAATTATTTCCTATGACATACTTTTAAGCCTAGTTTTATTTATTAATTTTTTATTTTATTCAGTGTTTTAAAAATTTAATGCAATAAAAGAATAATTAAAATTTATACTGTTGCATAAAGAAAATTTGCATGAAGCTCACATTTTTGAGGAAGTTTACCACTTTCTTTTAAAACTCGACAAAATGACATAGAGCTATGGATACAATAAAATTTCGAATGACAATTTTATAAATATTTTCTTGGTAAAGCAGATAAAAAGGGTTTCAATATATTTATTATTTTCTTAGTTGATCGTTTAATTTCAGGCTCACATTAGAGTTTCATTCGGAAATGTGTCCTTCTGTGCAATCTTCATAAAATATTCATGAATATTCATTGTCATATTGTGTGGCTTTTTATCGACTTCCAGAAAATTCATCCATTTATTTTATCACCATTACCTGTCATTTTTCTACCTATTAAAAATCTAGCATTACAACTAATAATTATGTTATTAAAAATATTACTTAGATTTTTTTAATCATGATTTTTATTTAAATGTGAAGCAAGCTCTGTAACGATCCTGACAAAATAGACAGTGGATTGCTTTTATTGAGACGGGAGAATTGACCGACAGCCTCGACCTCAGATCAGATATAGAAGGAACGCGAGACAGAAGTGAGACAGAGATTAAAACGTTAAAAAAACAAGAAGAATTCGACAGTTTTTTTTAGAAGAATCGTCTGAATAAAATAGTCTCACACAGTTATTTCTCGAAATACCTACTTCTTTTTTTACATAAGACTTGGAATAAATTTTATTCGTAGTTTAACTTAGTCTTGTACGTAAACACACACATATATAGTATGCTGTATATATAGGCAAAAATATTAAATCATCTCAACTTTGAATTGATTTTAAAAGCTTTAGGTACAGTAAAGGCGAGACCTAAGAAATAAATCAATATTTATAGTTAACTTTTGTAATTTACCTCTATTTTTCTTTATTAAAATTTAAAAATAAGTATTTATTACAAAAGTATAATTTATTTTGCTTAAAATTATTTATTTCGTTTGTGGGAGTCTGTATTTATATATATATTATATATATATATTATATATATTATATATATTATATATATATATATATTATATATATATTATATATATATTATATATATATATTATATATATATATATATAAAGAAATTTATTTTGACTTGTTAGTTATTAGGATGAGGGAATTTCATAACTCTCCCTCTTTCTCAAATAACAAATTTAATTTTGGAAAGGATCTGAGTTCTGTTAAAGAATTAAATAATCATAATAGTAATTCTAATATTAAACTATTCAAGACTAGAATTTTTGGAACAAAAAAAATTCATTAATGGCCATCATATGCATTATAAACAAAAGTTGTTAGATTCTAGTAATCACATTTCTCAAAATATTAATAAATGTTACACTCAGAGTCCTGCTATTCATGGAATTATTGATAATTTATCTTCTTATAATTTTGATAAAACTCAACCTTATAATAGTCTTAAATTAAAATTCAATAAATGTAGAGATAGCAGATGTAAGACATGTACTATGTTAAATATGGATCAATATGATTGTGATTCTAAATTTAACATTTGTAAAACCTTTAATTGTATTTATCTTTTTAAAGTGTAAAGTATGTCATTATAAATATATTGGACAGACCTCCAATACTATTAACTTAAGGATTAATCAGCATAGACATGATGTTAAATTCTTTAATAATAATTCCATTAATTCTAATAAAATTGAACTTAGACACTTTCATATGCATGATTTCAAAAATGTTGAACTGTCTATCATTAAAATTTCTCCAATTACTAAGCACAGATTATGGTGGGAAAATCACTTTATTAGGAGTTTTAATACAATCTATCCATATGGCCTTAATGTTTTGTATTTTGCTAAAAATACTTTGCAAATAATGTTACAGAATAATAATAAAGAATTTTTTTATAATGCCAATAAATTAAACAATACTTCTAACAGAAAATCTAGAAGTAATAGAACTAAAAGGAAAATAGAGATAAAAAATTCATTAAATGACAATATTAGAGTTCTTATTGATGATTTTGAAAAAAACTTTAATATCAAGAAGATCAAATACTTCATGTTTGGTCTTAATAAACATGAAATTGCATTGTTATATGAATCCTTAAATAATGATTCCCTTAAAGGTTTGTCATGCAGTACATTATTAAGACATTCTTAACTATCTAGTTAATATATTCAATATTAATGTTGAGAAAATTAATGAACCTATTACAGAGTACTGCCCTTTATTATTCATGAATAAAACTTTTGACAAAATTAACTTTCTAGTGTATTTAATAGACATTTGTCACTTTTTTCCGGTTAGAAAGGTGGTTGTAAAGAAAGCTTTTTAAATATAACAAACGATGGGCAGATTTATCTTTAATTACAACAATAGTTCGCCCTCTATTAATATAGAAGATTGTATATGTAAAAACTATAATGATTTTATTGATGGTCATCATAAACATGTAGTTACTGGCAACTTAGACATAATCAATGATAATATTTTAGAAGATATAATGAGTAAACGCACTAATTTTAGATTAAATGTTTCTTATAACAACAATACTGTTAAAAAACAAATTATTAAAGATATAGATAATTTTATTACAAAATCTGCAATTAAATTTGGACTACCTATTGAGGCATTTGAAGAGTATAAGTACAATATTTTAAAAGACCTTATGAATTTTAGCTACCATTCTCAATATGAAACTACTTTTAAAGATATAAAACAAAATATTTATGATTTACAAAAGAATTTTATCATAGTTTACATTGATAAAGTACCTGGTAACTATGCTGTGATTTGTAAGTATTTTTATTATAATATTCTTTATGATCACTTTCTTAATAATGGTTCTTTTAAAAAATTAGATTTGTCACATAATGAAATTAGTAATCGTATTATTTCTATATATAAAAAATTAGGTTATTGTATTCCTAAAATTAAAAAAGTATCCATATATTTTTTTAACTCCAAAATTCCATAAAAGTCCGGTTAAATTTAGAACTGTGACAAATGGTTTTAGAACATGTATTACTACTGCAGGCAAATTACTTCATAATATTATACAAAACTTTATTAATCAGCAATGTAATAAAGCTATAACTAAAAATAGTAAAGAGATTATAGATTTTTTTAATAATAGAAATATCTATTCAGTTCATAGTTATGACTTTGAAGATCTTTTCAATTCCATTGATTTATATGATATTATTAAAGTAATTTTAGAAAACCACTCTATGTATAACCTTAATATTAATTTTAACAAATTTAAAACTCTCATAGATTTTGTCTTAAAAGAAAATTACATCAATTTTAATGGTTCTTTATATAAACAAGAGAAAGGACTCCCCACAAGGGGGCCAGCTAGTAATAGTTTGGCTAATCTTTATTTACATTTTTATGAATATAATTATGTTATTAATAATGACTACTACATTTTTAGATATATTGATGATTTAATTATTTTTGGTAAAAATAATTTAAATCCTATTATTAATTTTATCCGTCCTACTTAAACTTAGTCAAAATTAATAATAATCCAATCAAAACAAATTACCTAGATGAATCACTATATATTAAGGATTTGAAACTACATAGTAATATTTATGATAAAAGAGATGCCTTTAATTTTAATATCATCAAAGTGCCTTTCTGAATTCTAATTTATCAATATCTATATATAGAAATATTATTTTTAACTATATTTATCGCAATAATGTATTAGTTACCGATAAAGCTAATATTTTTTAAATCTTAAAAAATTTTTAATCACTGTATTGAACATGGATACCCCGCTAACTTTCTTTGTAATTATATTTATAATGGTTTTTTATGATACAATTTGTATTACTGTAATTATTTACTGTTATTATGTTTTGTAATGTTTTTTAAATTTAGACAATATCTAATTTATCCTACAATTATTATAGAAATGGCGCCACATGCTTATTTTTAAAAAAAATTTTAATATATATATATTTTTTTGAGTTTTTTTATATTTTACACTAATTTTATATGATTTTTTTATTTTTATGATTTTTTTAAAGTATATATATATATATATATATATATATATATATATATATATTATTATTATCGTATATCGTATCGCAATTAATCGTTTCTTATATCGTATCGCAATTAACTTTATGCGGTTCTGCTCTCCTTATTTGGCGGGAACTCGTTACTGCACTCTTGGCCATCGATTTAACTTCGATTTAGTAGGTTGTGTTTATGTTCATATGTTATTTAGTTTAATGATTTTTTAATATTTAAATTCTACATATATAACTCTTTCCTTTCCTCTTGGTACATAGTATGACAAATTACAGGTGAAGGTTGGCGCCGCAAAACTTGTTTAAACCTGCAATCCTGGTTCCTAAAGCCAGGAATTTGTCTTTATACTATGTGCCTCCTTCCTACTTTTAGTTATCTTACGTATATAACTATATGTCTATTTTTATATTTTTTGTTTATGTATTTGTGTATATGTATATATATGTATAAATTTATATATATGTGTATGTATATGTATATGATTATATATTGAAAAAATTCTTTTATATTGATTATATATA
Source organism: Trichonephila clavipes (assembly GCA_019973935.1). Lineage (NCBI taxonomy): Eukaryota > Metazoa > Arthropoda > Arachnida > Araneae > Nephilidae > Trichonephila > Trichonephila clavipes. Next base: position 41,223 of record BMAU01020360.1, on the reverse strand, counting down.
TATATATATATATATATACATACAGTGGGCCACAAGTGTTCGTACACTTGCAATTTCTTATAAAATTTAATGTTTTCCCCTAATAAAAGTTAATATATTTTAATTGGAATTTTTTTAGGATATCTGTAACTAGACATAGAATGACATAATTAATATTTTTAAAAATAGTATAACTATTTTTTCAAAAAAATTAATAATCAAAAAGCTATTAAAAATTACGCCACAAAAGTCTTCGTACACTTAACAAAAATCTCAATTTAGCTTTAAATATTGTATTTCTTTCTTAATTTAGTACTAAGAAGGATATCTTTTAGTGTCCGCACAACAACTTTTAAGCGTTGTGGAATAAATGTAATCAGTTTTTTGTAATTTCTGCAACGATTTTCCTCCGTTCTTCTGTGATTATTGTTTTTAATTCACATTATGTGTTTATTTGTCATGATTTTTTTTAAATCAAAATCTCGCCACAAATATGTTTTACTGGGCTAAATAAAGTGATTGAGGAGGTGTTTTCATAATTTGGGAAGTTATAGAGACACCATTGGCGAACATTGAGAGCAGTGCGCTTGGCGTCCTTACCCTGTTAAAAATTAAGTCGTCTCCAATATCGAAATGTCGGGCTTATAATTTAAAATTTCTCTTTAAAATATTTAAATAGAGCTCATAATTCACAATACCATCAAAAAATACCAAATTATCTAATTTTGAGGCCAATTTACACCCCCACGCCAGAACATCTTCACTTCCATGCTGAAGTATGGAGGTGGATGAGTTTTTGCTCCACATAAATACATGGGATTTAACTCCTTATTTTTTCATTTACAATCTATTATAGGCCCATCGGAACCAAAACTGATGAATTTTCTGTCATCCCAATCAATTTGCTGTCAATTTTGAATTTTCTGAAACTTAATCCCAAGAATCTAGTTAGATCAATAAAACATGGAGGTGGAAGTGTTCTTGCTTGGGGGTGTAAATGGCCACAGAATTAGGTAATTTAATATTTTTTTAAATATTTTAAAGAGAAATTTTAAATTATTCTCCCAAAATTTGGATATTGGAAACGACTTCATTTTTTTAATAGGATAATAACGCCAAGTGTACTGCTCTCAATGTACGCCACTGGTGTCTCTATAACTGTCCCCAAATTATGAAAACACCTAATCAATCACTTTATTTAGTCCAGTAGCAATTTGGTGAGATTTTGATGTAAAAAAAAGAAAACATGACAAATAAACACAAAATGTGAAGTAAAAACAATAATCACAGAAGAATGGAGGAAAATCGATGCAGAAATTACAAAAACTGATTAAATCTATACCAAGACACTTAAAAGTTGTTGTGGACACTAAAAGATATCCTAGTAAGTACTAAATTAAAAAAGAAATAGAATATTTAAAACTAAGTTAACTTTTGTGGCGTATTTTTAGTAGCTTTTTGATTATTAATTATTTAAAAAAATAGTGATACTATTTTTAAAAAATTAATTATGTCATTCCATTAAGAAAAATTTGCAGATATCCTAAAAAAATTACAATATACTAATCTTTATTAGTGGAAAACATTAAATTTTATAAGAAATCGCAAGTGTACGAACACTTTTGTGGCCTACTGTGTGTGTATATATATATATATATATATAATAAATAGGAGGAAGAACGTTTTTGAAACAATTAAATCACATTCTATATTTACTCGATTTAACTTTTTTTAATTCAACATCAAAAATGCAACTTCTGTTAATTTTGAGATTATTTATTTAGGAATAATTTATTATTACAAATTAGAAAATCTGTCAAATGACTTTATTTTAAATTGCTGTTCGTTGCGTGTTTAAAATTGTTATGCTTCAATAAACTCTGAGATCAAAAACTTAACTTTTCTCTGTAGCTTGTTTTATGATTTTTATATAACGCCAACGTATATAAAAATTGCCTTCGTTATAAGAAAAAAGGGGGAGGGGGTTGACAAATTAATGCGGAGTATGGAGGTGAATGTTTCTCGGGGGGTGGGGGTCTTGGTTTGTAATTCTAATTCCTCTATAATGATTTCTGCCCCTCCTCTAAAGCCCTTCATTTTGCTTCTCAGTATCACGTTAATAAATCGTTAGTCAAACACTTGGTCAGACTGTGACTCAACATTAATCAACACCTGCATTCCGTACATCAGAAACTTCAATTAAAACGTTACTGCACTTTTGAAAAAGTTTTTAGAATGAGTCATCTAAAGGTTTTTTTTTTTAACAAACTACCTTTTGGCACACAAGCCTTTGCTGATACGGCAAGACCCAAAAGAGTGAGAGCCTTTTCAATGAGGGCCCCATCTAGTGGCGGCTCTCGCTACCAAATGTTTGACGCTTCTATTAATTTTAATTCAAGCTTTCGTCGGATGTTGAACATGGTCATGATTTAATTTTGCAGAGAGTAGTGGAGCCAAATGGATATTTGGCTCCATTACTCTCTGGATAATGGAACAAGGAATTTGTTGCATGCCAAATAATAGTATGACATGCATGCCTACGGTATTCGCATACAGAAAATCTATCGACTTCAGCCGGGATCGAACCCGCAGTCTTAGACTTACGAAGCGGTCACGCTACTTCTAAGTAAACCACTGAGCCGTCAGTCATCTAGAAGTATACAACGACATTATCATATACGTGCATTATATCATGTACTCATGGACAGAAAAAATTGGCGCACCAAGGAGTCAAAATGAAATGAAATTTTACATACGGAATGACTATTTGGATATAAGTTAATGATTAGAAAATCAAAGAAAAAGGATAATTTTTATCAGAAAAAACGGAGGATTTAATACCCTGTTGAATTCCCTCTAGCGCGAATGCACGATGCGATACGATTGGGCATTGAGGAATAATACAAGTTCTGTATCATGTCTTGAGACATTTCGTTCCATATTTGTTGTAAAATTGCCTCTAGTTTACTCAAACTCGTGGGATGCCCAACGCTCCGTCCCAAATGATTCCAGATATGCTTGTTTGGAGACAAATCTGGGGATCGGGCAGGCCAAGGAAAGGTAGTAACAGTGCGGAGACAGTCTTGGGATACCCTTGCCGTGTGAGGTCGAGCATTTTCTTTTTAAAAAAATGGCTCCTGGGAGCCGTTGCATGAGTGGCAACACATGTGGTTGCAGAATGTCTCGGACATACCGCTGAGCTGTCATGGTGCCATGGATCAAAACTAGGGGTGACCGTGTATTGTAGTCAATGGCCCTCCAAACCATCACACTCTATTTGTTGCGAGCGGTGTGTCGCTGTAAAGCAAAGGCAGGATTGAGGCGTTCACCACGGGGTCTCCACTCACGAACAAAATCGTCATCACTGCTGAGATTGAATCTGGATTCGCGCGTCGCTAAAGACGACCTGGTTCCATTCCGCTGCAGTCCAGTTTCCTCGTGCAATTTACCACTCCAAACGGAGGTGTTGATGGGTGGGCGTCAAGGGTAGCACACGTAATGGGCGCCATGATCCCAAATTCCTTCAGCCAGGTGCCTTCCTATGGCTCAAGAAGACACAGGGCCAGTAGTGAAGGTGCTATCTGTGCCTGGATGGCGGCCGATGAAACAGTTGGCTGTACGCGTGCATTTCTTACGATGCGGCGTTCTTCTCGAAGACTGATCTGTCGAGGGCGTCTTCGTGTAAATATAATCTCTGGGATCCACTGGTCTCAACACCTCCTCACAACACACTCAGAGCCCTAATTGACGAGCTAATCACTTAGATGACTACCCAGCTTCATCCATGCCGATGATTCTCCCCCTCTCAAACTGTGACAGTGCTCATATTGTCTTTGAAAACGGCGTAATTGCATGTCTACCTCAGCTCTTTCTTTGTAAACGATCCAGCATACTCAAACAAGCGTTGGTTTCCTGTTTTATACTCCACGGAGAACAACGTTAAACGCCCTCTACTGGCTATACATAATGCGAAATTACGCTGAATTTCTAATCGTTATGCAATCTCCCCGACATGTACCTTCATGCGAAGTTTCGTTACGATCCCGCAATTATTTCTTGGTGCACTAATTTTTTGTCCTTGAGTTTATATAGATCTACTAGCTGATATACCCGTTCTTCGCACGGGTGAATTGAAAATTTAAGCAATACAGACTGAAGGATAAAGAAGTTTCTAATGAGTTAATTTTCCGTGAATTGTAAATTAAACAAAAAAACAGATTTTTGCATATTTCAGCTGAACAAAAAACCATGTTTGCTAAATTTTAATTCTGTTGATATAATAGCTGATAAAAATAGATTTTTTTTACTTATAACGCCTCGTAACTCTCTTATGGATCAATTTTTGAAAACATCTTCCTTCTGCTCAGCAAAATTAACACATTGTTACAAATTTTGTGTAATAAACGCATTAAAATAATTCAAATAATTTGTATCTGGAAGTGTAATACGTTAATATTACTTTCTGATGTATTTATTTTATGTTAAATAGCTGTTACCCGCGATTTCGTCCACGTGGAATTTAAGAAAAAAGTGTTTATTCAATTCGTATATAGTTTACGAAAACTTAATAATTATATATTCCACGTAAAGAAATACCTATGCTATAAGTGTAATGTCATTCTTCTACTTTGTGAATCAAATGTTTCTTTTTTGTTTTATTTTTTTCTTTGTTTTTTGTTGAGCAAAGTGTAAGAGGGACGCATGACCTTTGATACTGTCCATGGGGGTGAGGACTGTAAAATCATTAGGATCAAAGGACATGGACGCGAAATGTCGCGAGGGGCAGCAACCTAATCAAACAAAAAGGTTTAATATAACTGCTAGAAATCTTTGAGACAGAAGACAAGCGAAATAAAATAATCCCTGTTGAATAAAAATAATCGCTATTGAATGAAATAATCTCTATTGAATAAAAATAATTCCTATTTGAATCGGATATTGTTCATTGGTTTTAATTTTATTTCCGTGGAGCCGAACTATAATTTTAAGCCTTACAGAATTATCATTTAGAATTGATGTTGAATAATGAACAACAATATAAAATTCAGATGAAGAATAATTGTATTATTTTTAATATTTAAAGCGAAAAGACTTCAACATGTTTCAACACTGGAGCAGGCGCGCACTCAATACTAATGGTCCAGCGGGGTTATTGTGAGTCACCCCAATCCTTTTTTTATAATTATTTTTATAGTACACAATAAAAATCGTAATTCCAGTGAATAATTTAATTATGAGAAAATATACTCGCCTACTTTCAAGAACTTTTCAATTTTTCTTTGGTAACAAATAAACAGTTTTGCCAAAGTTAACGATTTCGTAATCCGTGTGTCCCGCGTGACCACTTCCGGGTAAAAAGTGTATTCATTATGATAATATATATGTTACTAATAAAAAAATTTTGTAAAACGTTTTTCGTTGTGCTTTATATTTTTTAGAATACTCTTAAATACTCTCTCCGTGGTTTTCCAAATATCATAAAACTCTTTTCATGGAAAAAAGCGTAACAGAGAAATACATTACTTACAACTTCCCTAAATGAGAAAGAAACACATAAGAGAGGGGTCATAACTAACTGTACCGATAACTTAGAAGGTCAAACAGATTACAGCTATAATGTGCAGTTTTTGAAAAATAATGACAGTGATGAATTTTTTATGTTCCTAAATATTTTCGATTCTGGGTCCGGGATCTGTTTTTCTCTGAATGAGTAGTATGTTAGGATTAAAAAGGAAGCGTAATAAAAAAATCTCTCATCATGGGATTACAGCAAATCAAATAAAAGTTTTTTTGTTTGGTTATAGGATCAAAGATAGCTAATTAGGTATTGAAGAAGTTTTTATTTTTGGTGATTTAATATCGTGCGCCTATAAATTATATCAGAGTAAAAGAGCATTTTTATTATGTCTGAAAGTATTTTGTTTTAATTCATTCCAGTAAATTAAATATTTTTAAATCTTTTATTTTCGATACGCTCGCGCCCCCAGGGGGTCGCGCCCCACAGTTTGAGAAACACTGGGTTAGAGAGATGCATGACCTTTAACAGTGTCGATGGTGTGAAAACTGTTTAAATCATTAGTATGAGACATGAACGGGAAAAATCGCGAGTGTCAGTAACCTAATCAAACAAAGAAGTTTGATATAACTGCTAGAAACGTTGAGACAAAAGGCTCGCGGAATAAAACAATCCCTATTGACTAAAAATAATCCCTAATGAATAAAAATAATCGCTATTGAAATAAATAATCCTTATTTGAAACGGATATTGTTCACCATTTCATTCATTTTAATTTTATTTCCGCGGAACGCTAATTTTTTTTCTATAATTATAGTAGCCTAAGTTATTTCTTATAACATTAGCTATCTGCTTGTGAAAGTTTCGTCAAAATTGGTCCAGCCGTTTCAGAGATTAGCCAGAACAAACAGACATACAGATAGACAGACAGACAAAAAAATTTAAAAATTGATTTTTTCATATAAGTGCCGTATACACTTTTAAATGCATTTAGTAAAAAGCTGTTAATTTCAAACAACAAATACACTTCATTTTTATTTATATGTATAGATTGTAGTTTCAAAGAACATATTTTTACACAAGTAAACGTTCTAGAAGTGTTTCTTAAAATATTTATCATATTTCAAATATTTTCAATGAAAACTTTTTTTGTAGCGTATATACGTATATCAATATAGAAAAGCTTACATCTACAACTGCAATAGCTATTCTAAACATATAGCTGCTTTCCTACATATCTGAGCCTGTAAGACAAGCAATTTTTGATGTAATGTAATGTTGTAAAATGTAACGTAACAGTTTTTAGGTCAAAAATCGCCTTAAAATCCCTCGTGGGACACAAATTATTAAAAAAATTATTTACAGAATTAAGAAAGGCAAAAAAATATTGAGTTAAATGAGGACACACACACATGGCAATCAATTCTAGGACTCAATCTCTATTCAATCAATTCAATACCTAACAATCTAAAATATTAATGTTCTGCTCATTTCTATGTAACTGTAATATTTTGAGTAATAACTGAGTTTCAGTTAGAGTTAGAGTTATATTAAGGCAGCATTATAAAAAAACACAAGGCTATTGGTGACAAACTTCGCAATTTTGACCCTCGGTCAAGTGACAAGGGTGACAGTTGATCGCTGTCTCTCCAACTACCACACCAGTACAATGGAAGGACTTTTAGCTCGACAGATTTAACGTGCATCTACACGACGGGTCTTTATTGGCACCAGGACTCGAACCTCGTGATTCACGAAAATAATAATTGAAGGAAATGCATCATTAATTTAAGGTAAAGGAAAGGGGGGGGCACAAGGGTCAAATTTATGTTTGGAAAGAAGATTAAATAAGAATGCTAAGAATAAAAACAAATATAGTGTGCAGAGTGTTAGACGTTAGATTAAAACTAAAAGAGGTAAATTCGAGTTGTGGGATTAATAAAATCTTTTTTTATATTGCAACAGTTATTTCAATTCATACTATTAACTCACACTCTCTCTATATATTTATTTATTTATTATTTGGTGGAGTTTTCAATCTAATATATATTATAAATGCGAAAGTTTGTGAAAATCTTTGTTAGTCTTTCACGCAAAAACTACTGAATGGATTTTAATGAAACTTTACAGTAATATAGCTTATACATCAGAATAGCACATAGGCTATAATTTATAGCATAAACTATAACTTATAAAGATATTGTATGAAGTGTCCAAAATATAACGATATTTGTCAAGTAAGTAGGAAAAAATTCTGTCATCTGCTAGCAATTCTGGCATGCGCTGCAAAAAAAAAAAACCACGTCTGAATATATCTATCTTTTGTTTGTGAAAAACCATTCTTGTTTTGGTTACGCAAGGTGCTCACTTCTAATTAATTCCTCTGATATAATGCCTAATTTTTTTATTTCAAAATCAAACTAAGTTTTGAAGGGAGAGGTTATTATAAATCTCTCTTTATTTTAATGTTTTTTTTAACATCTTATTATGCACATTTGGTAGAAAGAAATTGATCTTTTTTCCAAACAAATGCTTTTATCAGTTCTGATACTTAAAGTAAATAAACTTTCTCTTTCACACTGCATCATTTGGACAAATTTTCAAAATTTGTTTGTGGTTAGTAGTTAATTATAACACTATAATTTTAATTGAATAGGCAGATATTGCATTTTTAATTATAAAAATAATTAAAACTACTGTACTGTATCTTTTGGAACGAGTGAATATTAACGTCACACTGTTCAGCTACCTGAGGGCTTTTGGCAACGGACCACGTAATTTTGAACCATGGTCAAGTGACGTGGACGACACCTGATCTGTCACCCTCTTCTCCTAACTACCACACCACACCAACTTAGAAGGAATATTCTACCAATACTTAGCAGGAATATTCTTTGAAATCCACTCTTCCAAGATATATAGCAGCACGGATTCCATGATGAGTATTTTAGCGGAAAAAATAGTTTGTCAAAATTTAAGTGTCTTATTTTTTGTATGTTAATGAAGACCTTAGAAAATTATTTGACTACTTATTTTAAGTGAACGGTATATATAATTAATTTTACAGTGGAATATCTTTAATTAATTTATTAGCTGTAACGGATTAAATTTTCCAAAGTGGAGTATTTTGTTTATGTATATCCCTTAATTTTAAATGTAGTGATCCAAAAAAAATATTTTATGAAAAATGTAGTAAATCATAATGCGGTTGGATAAAGTAATAAAGGGCATTTCTCCCCTACACGGCGGGTCTTAGAAAGCTCTAATAAAGCTCGAGTTATGAAAGTAGCTAGGCATTTGTGCCAACTTTACTCTATCGTTAACATTTCGCTATGTTTTTCATTGAATCGGCATTATAATTTAATAAACGGCGTTGCTTGCGAATATTACAATTTTAACATAAAATAAATACTACAGAAAGTAATATTAATGTATTATACTTTCAGATAAAAATTATTTACACTATTTTAAGCGTTCATTACACAAAACTTTTAACAATGTGTTTCTTTTGCTGAGCAGAGATCAGCTTAGGATGGTATTTTCAAAAATCGACCCTCAAGAGTGTTACGGGGAGTTATAAATAAAAAAAAATATCCTTTTTATCAGCTATTAGATTTACATACTTAAAATTTAACAAAGGTGTTTTATTTCTCTCTTTTTTTGCTTTTGTTTTGCTGAGCTACGCAAAAAAAGCTTTTTTTGTTTAATTTGCAATTTACGTAAAATTAACTCATTATAAGCTTCTTTATCCTTCAATCTGTGTTGTTTAATTTTTCAGTTCTTTCGTGCGAAGAACGGGTATACCAGCTAGTCATTAATAAAATACACTTTAAAGCGCTCAATTAAGCTGAAATTTTATATACTTGATTATTTTGGATGACAAAATACAGTAATTTAATTATAATTTTAAAAAATTCATTGATTAAAACTAATTATTCAAAGAATTACAAATGCTGCCACATTGGCATCATTTTTGGCGACTCGTGTCCTCACGTTTTAAAGCATTCAGTTGAACTGAAATTTTATAGACACGGCTGTTTTGGATGACAATACGATCTAATTTTTATATTTATATTTATATTAATTGTAACTATTTAATAAAAAGTAGCTAAAATAAAATTTTCTTTGTTGATTTAAGTAAAAATTGACTTAAAACTTTTTTTTATATTACTTATTTTTCAACATATGGTATCCGACTACGTTCGGAACCATGATTTTAAAAAAGGCGCAAAAATAGATAATTTTCTTGATATTTAGTGTCACTTAGATTGGAATACATATATAAATTTGATTTAAGGATATTTTGACAAAAAAAAAAATATTTAAATACAATATTTTGTCAAAAAATTAACTTAGAATAATCTTTATTCACAAAATGTTCTCCTTTTATAAAAATGCTTCTAAAATAATAGTATTTCGCTTATATAAAGTAAAGACTTCTCCAGAGAGTCTGAACAAGGATTTTTGAAAAATTCACATTATTTTCAGAGTTACCACCAGTTGAATTATTTATCGGCGTTTTTTTTTCTTAATATTGTTCCCCTCTGTTCTCGCAAAATATGCATAAACCCACTTCTAAGTTATATATTTCAAAAATTCAATTTGAGAGCCTCTGTAGAGAGGTCTGAGCTATATACAGACAAAATATTATTATAATAGAAGCATTTTCTCAAAAGGAAAATATTTTGAAAATTGGTCATTCTATGTTCATTTTTTGTCAAAATATTGTACTTAAATAATTTTTTATTGTAATACTATTCTTAAAACAATTTTATTTACATTTTTTAATCTAAGTGACACTAAATATCATAAATATTATCCATTTATACTATTTTGCAAAATCACGATTCCAAACGTAGTCGGATACCTTAAGTTAGGTTACATAAAGACAACATAATTCTTCAACAAAAAGACAGAGAACATGGTCGTTTTTCATAGCGACCACATTCTTTCCTCACCTGGCCTCTACTAAAGATGAGTGATCGCTGGAAGGCGTTTGTGTTGTTTTGGACAGTCAGTTACAGTTACTATGACAAGCGCAGTTACAAGTGTAATAATTTCACATATACATGTATAAAAACTATTTTGGTGAGTTTATATTCTTTACAAACTTTCTAAAACAAAGAAAATATAGGATTTTATTTGGCATAATAAAAACTTTCCTTAATTTTTTTTCTGTTCAGAATTTGTGTGTGTTCTTATCTGCAAAATATTTAGCTGTATATTCATTCTTGATGAAATATTTAAGGCTAAAAAGTTGTAATTTCTTATTTTCTAACAGTTGGTAGCAGTTGTAATATGTCAAGAAGAAGGATGCGGTCTTTTTAAAAAGAAATGCAAGGAAAACCAATACTGTTACCGACCTGATCTCAACTTGGAGCTCGATCTGGGTGTTTGTCTTAATTATATGAAAAAAGGTGAGTCGTAAAGTAGTTTTATAATGAAGTCTTTACGCTAACGAACTTTTTTTCATTAACCAATAGTATTTTTGAGTTATTTTAGTATTTTTTACAATTCTCAGTATTTTTGATGTACCTATTTTGGCAGGAATATATGTTTTAAACCATAAAAGGTTCTCAACATGTTGATTGTACGTATAACGCCCTCTTGTGGGTGTTCGCATTTTTGACCTACTTTAAACTGAATGATATAGTAAATTTTAATTTCTGTCGTGTACATGTTATCTTTGTTTGTGAGCAGCAGGAAAAATGTTTCGTCCACTGCATTTCATTACGTATATTATCCAAGAAATATAACTAAATATGCTAACCAGGAATTAGCGTGTGATTCTTTAAAGGCTGTAACTGTCATTTTTTTTATTTTGTAAGCAATAGTTTATTGTGAATTACATCACATCATCAAAATGTTCTTTCAAAAGCGTCTGTATAACAATAAAACTTTTATTCCATTCTTTTAAATAAAGAAGAAATTCAACAGCGTTTCAATTCCAACAATATCCTATCTAAAACTAAAAAAATATAATATTACACATTTAAATATATTTGTGGCAATAGCTATTTCAGATTCGAGAGTAGTGAAATAGGGCTTTAGAAAAAACATTAAATGAAAAAAATATGTTCTGTTAGTAATAGAATATCACTTTAAACTTAATTCTTGTTTTCCCCATGTATTATATACGCTCTTGAGTGGGATGGGACGGTATCGAAATATTCACTAGAAAAGGGGGCACCAGTTGAAAAAAGGTTGGGAGCCTATGTTTTAACATACTAAAATAAATCTAACAATATTATGATTGTGTTTTAAGAAGCATATTTATCGTAATTTTTTTAAGTTTGATGCATCTATATAAGAAAAAATTAAACATCCAAAATGTTTCAATATGAGTTGAAAAAAAGTCATCACAAGAGAGGGATATTAAAAAAATATATACCCCTTGATTTCTTTAAATTAGAATAATATTTTATACATTTAAGTAACCAAATTTAGATTTAGATTGTATGGGTGCCCTTCTCCTAGGTTATTAGCTTGAGCTAGAGGTGTAGAAATAAAGGAAGAACTAGAAGCTGCCATAATCTTAATCTCACTTTATTAAGATCTTAACTTAAACCAATAACAGATTAGATAATAGTATGATATGTGAGAGAATCTACGGTGGCTAAACACACAATATATAATACCGAAATAATGTAACCCGAACCACTATCAATAACTAACTCGCCTAAGCTCAATTTCAATGTAAACACAGATCCGAATATTTAAATGGTAACTCCTGCCTTAATGTCCGATGAAGCATCAATCTATTTAATCCTACTTGAAGTTGCATTTCACTGGCGTGCAATGGTATGCACCATTTCTAAAGGCTCTCTGTCATGGGTAACTGCTCTTGGCTGTCACTTAACTTCTCGAAATACTCTTCACGCTTGAAACACGGACTATCATAACATAACATTCCTCAAACACCCCCTTCCCCACACTTACTCTAAACTTCTGTTATTTAAAAGCTTCCTAATTTGTATCTTTCCTTTATGTTTTACTTCTCGGGTTGGTTGGAAAAGAATTGCCATTTATTCTGACCCCAAAGGACATGTTAATGGGGGGGGGGAAACGCGTAAGCCCGTCACAAGATTGAATTTTAAAAAAAATTAATGCAAAACAATACAAATGCATAAAAAATACATAAGAATAATACTTAATTTCTTTTCTAATTTACACTGCTTATGAGAAATTAAGGAAAAATTACAAAAATGACGATAATTCAAATGGTTATACGTAAAATTCAAGCAGGAAGGTGTAAAATAGCATAAAAAGAAATCACCAGACAATTATGATGTTATAGAAATTAGCATAAGTATATAATGAACAAATCGGATGAGTCAGTTTGGTATAGGAAAAGTACTTTCACACAAAATGAGGTATTATCCCCGAGAAACAATACAGCACATGCAGTGATGTGTGAAGCTCTCAATTATACGGTCTCTTAATTCTGTAGAATGTGAGAGCTATTGCTCTTCCAAGGCAGTTAGTTGAAAGCGTGGTTAAGGTCCTGGGAAGGGGGATTGAAAGCAGCTACACGTCATCCTAGATCAGGGTTACTCAACTTTTTATTCTTCCTCAAATTTTTAGCTATTTCACGCAGGTCCCATACATATGACGGCTATTTCAAGCGGGCCGCAACATGAGAATTAAGGGAGGAAGGAGGGGGTGAGAGATGCTTTAAGACCCAGATAACACAGAAAATTTAAAATGTGGAAATTGTTTAAAATAGTAAAAATCCTATTTTAATTAGTTATTATTTTTTATTTTTGTCACTGGAAGCATTAAGAATCACTCTTTCACAATTTATGATTCAGTAAACTGTTTCATATAATTACCAATAACGTAACAAACTCCATGGGGTGTCTTTGTTACCGCTGTGACATTATCACTGACAAAACACTTTTTTGCTGTTGTAAAAAAAATATTAACAAGAAAACTTATTTATCACCACTTGAAAGAGATATTCGAGGAAAAGTGTCATTGAATGTGTGATTCCTGTTTATTGGTACTTTTTAAATACACTTTCGAGACAAATCAAACAATTACTGATCCATGTTTGTTTTTCATAGCAAAATAGTCAGTCTCCCAATCGTCTTGAAACAATATATTTTCTTCGAATATTTTTCGCTTGCAATATATGAAATATAGTTAAAAATTAGTTCCACGTCATAAAAAGGGAATTTCTCAGAGCAATGGGCCGTGACCGGGCCACTTAAAAAGGACCGGTGGGCTGCAGGTTGAGCATCACTGTCCATTCAGTATATAACAGGTTTGATAGGGTATAAAGCTTGATAAAAAAAATAAAAGGAAAATTAAATTCTGATTCCATTCGTATATATATATATATATATGTGTGTGTGTGTGTGTGTGTGTGTGTGTGTGTGTGTGTGTGTGTGTGTGTGTGTGTGTGTGTGTGTGTGTGTATACATATATATTTATATATATGCTTATATCTCTCTTTTTGAGTGTATCTATACCCAAAAAATGGATTCGCCATCAATATGAACATACTTAAACGAAGTAAGTCAAAAATTACTTATATTTTTTGTGCTACAACTTTATTAAACAAAGATAGGTGGCGGCTGTGTGCACATGCACTTAGGTGGTGCGTACGTGGTTAAGTGTACGGAATTTAATCATGATCACTTCAGTTGGCATCTAGCGTAAGCATGTCTGCTTCACTATCATATTGCACCAGATAGGAGCAACGAGGCATCATCCAAATTTTGTGGTCAGAGGGAGCGAAAGGTGCGAAAATTCACCGAAGATTTTTGTCACAACACGGGAGAAAGACTTTATATTGTAAAACCTTTTTTTATTTCTTGTGGACTAAAATGTTTTGAAGTAGACGAACGAACTTAACACAAAAGGAGTTGAGCAATCGTTAACCTCGACCACTGACGACAACATTCAAAAAAGTTGGAGAGATGGTTACAGCAAATAGGCGAGTTACTACAGGGGTGGTCGCATGTCCTTTAAATATCACTTACAGTTCTACCTGTCAAATGATTCACGACGAACGCAAGTTCCGTAAAGAAGGTTGCACGCGTTGGGTACCATGAATGCTCACTACAGCAATCAACACTTTGAGACTTTGGACTTTGAAACTTCGGAACAACCTCCCTGCAGTCCAGATTTCGTTCCCTCAGATTTTAATCTCTTTGGATCGCTCAAGGAAGCTTTAAGATATCTTCTGTTTGCTTCAAACATGGATGTTCGAGATGCGATGCAAAAGGGGCTTCACGACCAATCGAAAATCTTCGATCAGGAATGCACATCGAAGCTTGTGGCCAGCTGGACCAATTGCATTGGTCCAGCTGGACACGGTACGGCGTACCAACATACGCCACTAAAAATGCAATTATCTTGGAAAGATAGGTAACAGAATGTCGTCGCCAAATTGTCTCTCAAAAGCTAATGATATTAGTCTTCAACAACTAATCGATAAAAGGTAAGGTGGAACCAATGGTAGCAAGGATCACGAATAGATGTCTTTGTAGTAAGCTCTGAATTTATGATGTCCTTTGTTAATGTGATATAAAGCACACACCATTTTTTTAAAGTTGGAATACAGCGCTGTAAGATTGTTTTTAAAATATGAATGAAAGGCATAATTTTAAACCATTTGTTATTTCATTTGTTATTTTATTTAGATTGTAATAATTAAAGCTCATTTTTTTTCTTATTTCAGGTGCTTTTTGTGATGAGAGACTTCGATGTGAGCCTCCTTTGGAATGTAAAGTACGTATTATAATCACTACATTCATATTATCGGTTATACTTTTGATTTAATTTCCAAACTTAAAACGCATTTATATTTAAAATAAGGCAGGGCCGTTTTTAACCTCTCCAGCACCCTAGGCACTTCAATAGCTACTCTTTACCCCTATTTCCAGAGCACCCCCTTCCTCCTTCAGTTCTTTCTTTTCCTGCTTTGTTTCGGGAGGGATTTTCCCTTAACTTTCTTACTCTTTTCCCTTTTTTTTTTTTTTCGGAAGAAGACGAAAATTGTTTTTTTTTTTTTTTTTTTTGCTGTTTGAATAGGTCGCTACCTTCGGGCTCTCCGTGTTATGGACTGACGTTCGTAAGGAAAGAATAGTGGTATGGTTTGGCCTCTCTTGTTCATTTATTACTTTAAGGCATCACGAACCAACCACTCTTTTGTAAATTAGTACAGTAAATTAATGAAATTGTTTGCAATTACAGTATAGAGTATACATTATTGTATATGAACTGTTTTCAACTTGCTAATTATCAACTTTTTCATCGCTTTATTATCCTTTACTTTTTGACATCCTTATTCTTTGTTGAGTAACTGTCATTGTACTTATACAACAAAGGATTTTCTTCGAAAAACGAATGATTTTTTCGGGAAAATCATCAATAACTTCACTGCAATCAATTTCCATTGCAATATCATTTTAAATGCATAGCAACATCGAACACTGTTAAGCTTTTCATTTTCTCTCATAGTAGATCTCATTCCAGTCTTTACTCTCTTGATGGTAGAAATGTTTTTCGCACGATTCACTGGGTGGTGATACGTTTGCTGTAATTTTAATTTTTTTCTCTTTTTTCATGCTCCAATTTTTTGCGCTCCCAAATCTTTTCAGCCCTAGACGCATGCCCAAGCGGAAAAGCGGCCCTAGAATAAGGAACATATGCTATAACCAAAGAGTAAAATTAAGGTTTTGTACCTTCCATTTTCTAAAATTAGAATTTTATATCAAAGAAATAAATGTCTATTACTTTTAAATAAAAGATTTTTGTATGACATATATTCTGCGTGTTTTAGCTATCATATAGGATAAAATTTTAAAAAAGTGGGATTATATCGGATAGAACTTTTTTTATTACTGAATTTGTAGAAATGAATTGTAAATAAGATTTTTTTTTAAACTTTAGCAAATTATGTATATGTGTGATTTTTTTGTTTTCGTACTTTCGAATTTAAAATTTTATCCATGCTTTCTCATCTTGCATTATTTGTTAGCAAGTTATATGCATACGCGTAAAAAAGGGCGAATGGTTTCAAGATTTTTAGGCTTTCCTTTTATATTATAAATATATTTTATATCAAAAATATATTGTAAATATATAAAAGACTTTATGCAATAATTTACTTAGGTTGAAATAACATAGTTTATTTAAGAGGTAATCAATATATATCCAGGTAATTGTTAGCACTATTTTAGTAATGTAGATAAAAAATAAATTTTAAAAAGTATAACTTGTGAGTTGAGAGAGAGAGAGACAGAGAAACAATTTTTTTTATTTAATAAATATATCGAGTCATTCACCCACGTAACTCTGAAATGTAGGTAGCTAATAATTTTGAAGATATTATGGAACCCACTTTAATAATAATTATCTAAAATTATTCAAAAAACTGCTTAAAAACTTCCTAAACCAGTGCTCCGCAACCTTTTTATCGCTGCGGACCAGTCAACGCTCGATAATTTTACCGCGGCTCGCTGAGGGTGGGACGCGTTGATTGTTTATATTTTAGATTGTTTTGATTTAACAATTTTAATTTAGTCACATTTAAGGTATCCGTTCGGAACCGTGATTTTTAAAAGCACATAAATGGATAATTTTCACTTAGATTATAATATATGCATTAAAATTTTTTAAGAACATTTTGACAAAAAAATTTAGTTAAATACAATATTTTGGCAAAAAATTAGCTTAGAATAATCTTTTTTCCAAATGTTCTCTTTTTGTGAAAAATGCTTCTATTAGAATAATATTTTGCCTGTACATATAGATCAGGCCTCTGTTCACAAGCTCAACTAGAATTTTTGAAATATATAACTTAGAAGTGGGTTTATTCATATTTTACGACAACAGAGGGGACCAATTTTAAGAAAAAAACGCGAATATTTATTCCAATTGGTGGTAACTCTGAAAATAATGTGAATTTTTCAAAAATTCTAGTTGAGCCTTTGTAGAGAGGTCTGAGCTATATACAGCCAAAATATTATTATAATGGAACCATTTTTCACAAAAGGAGAACATTTGAAAAAAAGATTATTCTAAGTTAATTTTTTGCCAAAATATTATACTTAAATAAATTTTTTCTTGTCAAAATGTCCTTAAAACAATTTTATGCATGTATTCTAAGCTGAGTGACTCTAAATATCATGAAAAATATCCATTTATGGGCTTTTTAAAATCACGGTTCCGAACGTAGTCGGATACCTTAAATATGTCTTCAGAATAAAATACATTAAAAATGAATAAAAGTGATTTAACGTGGAATATAAAGAGATTTTCGTGGAAAGTTGCACACACCCGAGAGAAATGCACCACTTTAAATAAAATGGCAATAGTTTAATGTTCTTTAGGCGGCCTGGCACCATTTGATCCGTGGACCGGGGGTTACGGGTCACTGTCCAAAACGCTTCTCCGTAACTAAAATCATAAATAAATTCATAAATTAACGATAACAAAATTATGCATCAACTTATCCGTTAATATAAATATCGCTGTATTGCAAAATACAGCGATAGTATCAATAAACATTGATAGTAGATTATGAAAAGATATGAAAACATAGTTATGATTGAATTCCACATATTAATCCTTTGAATGATAATAACGTATATATGCTTCAGTGAGGACCTGTGCTAATTTGGGCATGAATCCATATACACTTGCCTCCGAAAGTCTGCGTACAGGTGATCATCTTTCATATTCATGCAAATATAGCTAATTAAATGAAGTCTTTCTGAATCAGTTCTATTTTTTATTGATTCCTCTAACGTCATAAATTCAAGTAGTATAAGCAACAATCACCTGAATATTACATAGAATAATGCAAATATTTATAACTCAAAAACGAAACAAATCGTGTGCGTCAAAAGTCTGCGTACACTGGAAAAAAACCTTTACAATAACGGATTGTAACAAAAAAAAACACTTTTTAAGCTATTCCGTTCTTTCTATAACTCTCTCAAAATATTTCCTAGGGCTTTAACTAGCTTAGTTGTTTCATCTGTGGGTGTTTTGTTCTTTTCTTTTACTAAGACAGATTTGAGCATTTCTTAGGATGTTATTACGTTCTCCCTGATTATTCACTCGAGTAAATTCCACAAATGCTGTGTTGTGCTAAGGTTTGGGGACTAGGATGTCTTACGGAATTGGTTTAAGACATGTCAGAACAGCCATGGCTTCACAATGTGAGCCATTTGCTTGGTACATTTGTGCCGCTGAAAGTAAAAATCATCACTCACCGCAAGTTTCTCTGCATATGCGCTGATATTTTACTTCAATAATTTCAAGTAGCCAATTTTGTACATTGTTGAATCAATAAATTCTAGATTACGGGACGTATAAAGTTTCCAACGCACCCACAAACATTATATCTCCTTCTCCCTGTTTGATAATTGAAAAGGATTCTCTTTCTTAATGTATTCGACTACGTTCGAAACCGTGCAAAAGCGTATAAATGGTCAATATTTATGAAATTTAGTTTCACTTAGATTAGAAAACGTATATAAAATTGTTTTAAGAATAGCATTACAATAAAAAATTATTTAAAAACAATATTTTGACAAAAAATGAACATAGAATGACCAATTTTCAAAGCCTTCTCCTTTTATGAAAAATACTTCTATTATAATAATATTTTGCCTGTATATATATAGCTCCAACCTCTGCACAGAGGCTCAACTAGAATTTTTGAAATATATAACTTAGAAGTAGATTTATCCATATTTTACTACAACAGAGGGAGAAATTTTAAGAAAAGAACGCTGATAATTATTTCAGTTGGTGGTAACTCTGAAAATAATGTGAATTTTTCAAAAATCCTAGTTCAGACTCTCTGGAGAAGTCTTTACTTTATGTAAACAAAATATTATTATTATAGAAGCATTTTTTATAAAAGGAGAACGTTTTGAGAAAAAGGTTATTCTAAGTTAATTTTTGCCAAGATATTGTATTTAAATATTTTTTTTGACATATTGTCCTTAAAACAATTTGATTCATGTATTTTAATCTAAGTGACACTAAATATCATAGAAATTATCAATTTATGCGCTTTTTTAAAATCACGGTTCCAAACGTAGTCTGATACCTTAAGATCTGTCCAGGGATTTTTGCAGGCATATTTTTGTTCTTTTTGATGCCAAATTACAAAAATTACTTTCGATTGAATATATCATATTTTTCCAATGATTATGTATCCTACTTAGATGTTTTTGGCAAAGGCTTCCTCTTAGCTCTGTTCACTCGAGAGATGAATGGCTTCTTGAGTGCAATTTGGCTATAATAGTCATTCTTTTTCAATTCTCTTCGAATTGTGGTTAAAGTCACGCATTTTTGCAATATCTCAGAAACAATTTTAGTTATTTGTGAAGCTTATAGCTTTGGAATTTTTTTATAGAGCGTATTACAAAGCAAGATTCACATGGTGACACTGCAGACGGGCATTCGGATCTTGGCTTGGACGTTAAAATTTTAGTTGGTTTGTAGTTTATGAACACTTTTTGAATCAATGTGTGAATATCTCCTGTTAACAGTTTCAACAATTGCTTTAAAATTTAACCCTTTTCTGAAGATCTATGATGATTTTTCTCTCAATAATACATTGATCTCTATTCTGTTGCCTATCATGTAACCACAAAAGCTTTTAAACCTAAATAAATCGTAAGAGAAGCTTTCAATTGCTAAAAAACACAATTTAGTGCAATTATTTTGCAATAAAAAGCCTTTAAAAGCTCTATTTTGTAAGTGTACGCAGACTTTTGGCCCAGATGATTGGTGATTATTGGGTGGTCATTCTTGTTTTTTCTTGTTAAGGTGAATTTTGTAGCTATTGTTTGAAAAAGGAATTTTGAAGATTTACTAACAAGCATTTTGATTTTCTAAAGCGAGATTTTAATAGTAATTGTAGCATAAACATGTAAAATGATTGCCTGTATGCAAACTTTCGGAGGCAAGTGTATACGTTTTGTGTTTTTAGATTTTAGCTTCAAGGGGTACAGCCGTTTATGTACGTCAGTCTCTGAGGTTTTGTAGGGAGGTAGACAATAGCGTAACGAAGAATACTAGGGTTCCCTGCAAAATCTGGTTTGGGGCCCCAAGCCCAAATACGTAAATGATATCAGTCAGGCTCCCCCGCAATGCGGGAGTGTACGTTACGCGACTGGAGGTAGAGTCATCTGTTGGCATTCAATAGTATTTATTTCAGTCGTACACCATAAGCAGAAGCATCACAGAAAATATTTTTTCAAAGCTAAGGAATTTATAATAATCCAAGACGGTGGCGCATTGGCGAAAACAAGTGGCTACACCTGATGAAATCGAAAAAGTTTATTAAATAAGAAATCAGGAAATAAATTTTCTGAAACAAGCAGTGACGATGAAGGGGGAAGCAACTGCCAGAAGCAAGCTTTGGCTCCTGGAAGGGAGAAAACAATGGGCAGTAATAAAATCATTGTTACCCATATTAAAATGATTGTTCTGATTTTTTAGAGCATGTTCACTTGTCTTGAAAGAAAATAAATGGGGGGGGGATTGTATGTGTGCCAAAATCTCACTACAGGGAGTCATCAACTTACAGCTGAAAGGGTTAAGTTACATTTTTCATATAAACTTTATATTAAGCATCTGAAATAATATATATTCAAATTTGCTAAAATAGCCTTAAAAATACTCTTAAAAAGATGCAGCAACGAAAAATGACAAAAAGGGGTGACAATTCATTCGCATTTCTTCAAGCTGGTAACTTTCATTAGGAGGTTGGTTTGGCATATAAATGGCCCAATTTTCCAGATATCTGAAGAATAACTGATGTATGAAATTTGGGCTTTAAAAGACCATGCATTTTCAATTCCTGCTATTAGTTCACTCTCTCTCTCTCTACAAATATATGTATATGTAAAGACGTGGCCAGTGAAAGGGATTTCTTAATAAGATCACTATTTATGGTGTTGCATATTTAATGAGATTGACGAGGTAGCCCTTTATGGCAGAAAATCTATTTATTACGCATCTTGAGGCACACAAGTATACACATATTAAACATGAAACAGGGAATCGACGACACAACACAGAACAAAGAAAGCAAAGATACTACGCGCTGCAGCCGGCTACATTATGAAGGACAAAGAACAGAAAAGGCGGAAATTTCTAGAAACCACGGTATTTATAGGAAGCTCAAATCACATGAAATGGGTGGACGGATGTAATTCAAAAGATTCCCATTAGGCGGATAGCTAGCTTACCAAAGTAGGCTTGGCTAGTTTACCAAGGACTGGACCAAAGAATTAAATGTTATTTAAAAGGATACTAGAATAGATATATATATATATATATATATATATATATATATATATATATATATATATATATATATATATATATATATATATATACTGCTGGCCGCCGTAAATGCAACACCCTGAAGGAAGCATGCAAATAACATGAAATTTACAACATGCATTAGCGGAGGTGAGATATGCAAATGATTAGAATTTCAAAGTGCTATTTATTTAAGGCTTGGAGATTTCGACGATTTCAAGTTCGGCAGTTGTGTTTTTCTTGTGGGTTTTTCAAAAAACGATCCGTTATGTCTCGTAGGAAACAGCTATCAGCTTTTGCTAAGTATCCGAGTCCGACAGAGGAAGGATAGTGGCCTACCGAGATTGTGGATTATCTTTCAGGGAAATCGGTAGTCGTGTTGGACGAAACCAAACAACTGTAATGCGAATATGTGACCGTTGGATGCAGAAGGGTACGACGGACCAACGTGGTCGATCGCATCCACCTCAGTGCATCACTTCACGCGAAGACAGGCAAATTGTGCGCATGGCAGTGACAGATCACTCAGTCACATCACGAACCGTAGCACTGCACATTGAGTCTGTAACGCATCATTCAGTGCTGCGCGTCCATTCGACGCCGTTTACAGCAGAGCGGTCTGTCCGCAAGACGTCCATTGCTTGGTCTACCCTTGACGCAAAACCACAGACATCTCCACCGCCAATGGTGTGATAAAAGAAGGATGTGGGAGGCAGAATGGAATGAAGTTGTCTTTACTGACGAGTCACGCATCTGTCTGCAACACCACGATGGTCGGATTCGAGTCTGGAGACACCGTGGAGAGAGGATGCTGAACAGCTGCGTTATGCACCACTACACTGGTCTTACACCGGGTATTATGGTATGGGGCGGCATTGGATATCACTCTCGCACACCTCTAGTACACATTGCCGGTACTTTAAACAGCCAGCGCTACATCTCCGAGGTGTTGGAGCCAGTTGTCCTTCCTTACCTTCAGGGCTTCGCCACAGCCATATTTCAACAGAATAATGCGCGACCACATGTGGCACGCATTGTTCAAAGGTTCTTCGTCAATCACCACATTGAATTGCTTCCCTGGCTGGCTCACTCTCCGGATCTTTCACCGATAGAAAACATGTGGTCCATGGTTGCTCAACGATTGACCCAGATTAGACCCCAGCTGCCACACCAGATCAACTTTGGCAACGTGTGGAAGCTGCTTGGTCTGTTTTATCACTAGAATACATCCAAAGTCTCTTTGAATCAATGCCAAGGCGTGTGGCAGCGGTGATCTCCAATAATGGCGGCTACTCTCGCAGGAACCACGCTTCACAGAAGTCTATAAATTAAATCATTTGATACTTGGTCAACATGTTTTCTACAAAATAAATTTTGTTGTGCTATCCCATGTCTTTCTTAGTGTTGCATTTACGGTGGCCAGCAGTATATATATATATATATATATATATATATATATATATATATATATATATATATATATATATATATATATTGGAGTCCGAATAAATCTTAGAATAAAAATCAGACTCTTCAGAAGGCGGGATTTTAGATTGGCGAGGTGAGTTGTCTAGGGGTAAGTACTTAAGGGTGAGTGATGAATTAATTGAATCAAAGTCATTTAAACACAGATACTTCATTTAAGTAAAAAAGAATTTATTTAAAGTTAAAGGGAAATATTTACAAAAGGGGATATTTACAAAGGGAAAGACATGCAGGAATTAGGTTAATTAAAAGTTGAGTTATACCTTTAGAAGACGGGGAAATAAACCTTTCTCATTCTTGGACGTTAGGACTGGTGGTACCGCGCAGGGCGCGAAAAATGCGGTAAAGACGTGACGTGTTGAACAAGCAGTGGTTAGTAGGCCTCTGCCGAAAAATTATTCAAGCCGGAGCTACGCTCACTAGATGGCACTGCTTCGGAATGCAGTAATAAATAAAATTGAGATTTATGGTCCTCTGAAAAGGATATGACTCAACCTTTTAACAAAATGTTTCAAAGGGAAAATCCTACAAAATCACCCTCTCCTGACAGAGCTGGTCTTTCAGCTCTTACAAAATAATGAGAGCTAAAGTACTTTAAATACAAACTATTTTTAGTTACAACTATAACTTTGATGATTATTGGAATGTGGATGCAATAAAGACAAATAATACGATTCTTAAAGATAATAAAATAAAATATTACAGATGAAAAGATGTATACCTAATATTCACAATTCCGTACCTAAAATAAAGCATATAAAAACAAAGTATTCTATGTTGTGATCTACAATTAACTAAACCATAAAAAAAATCCTTCGCATCAATAGAAAGATAAAGAATAATACGAAAATATAATAAATGTTACAAGTGAATATAAAATGATTAATGGAAACGAGTGTTACCATAGAATATCAGTTTCTCAACAGGGATATAATATGAGAAAAATTAAAAATAATAAATAAACAAATTCAATTAAGCATAAAAATGTTTCATCAAATTAGCTGAGGTGGTGGTTGAGTTCGGTCCTTCGTGCTGACCAACCTTTTCCACTTCATACCTATCCTTGGAATTAACTTTTGTTACTTTGTAAGGGCCTAAGAACTTTGGTCTTAGTTTCAGTCCAGCTCCAAATTGGGTTCTTTGGATGGCAACTAAATCACCTTCTTTGTATAACGAAGCTTTCTTTCTTCTTCTGTTATATGTCTTTCTATTTTCAGACTGCAGGGTTTCGATGTTCTTTTTAGCATCGTTTCTTAAAAATTCGCGTTGTTCTAGTAATTCTTTCGCCATTTCTTCTAGAAGTAAGTCTTTGATTAGGATGTCTTCCTTGTTACGCGTTTTGATTCCCACTAATATTTCGAATGGTGTCCATTTTGTACTGCGACTTATAGTACTACTTAGTATTCTCTGTAATCTGTCGACGTATTTGTACCATTTCGTTGAGTCGTAAAAAGATAGTTTGGTGAGAACTGGAATCAAAGTTCGATGAATTCGTTCAACTTGTCCGTTTCCTCGAGGAACACCTGTCGCTATTTGTAGATGTTGAATGTTTTCTTCATCACAGTAGTCGTTGAATAATTTTGAAGTGAACGCTGAACCTCTATCAGAGATAATTCTGATGGGATTACCAAAGGTCTTCTGCTGTTGTTTTAGTTTTTCGAGGGCACTTTCAGCAGACACAGTTTTGACGGGATATAGCCAAGTAAATTTGGTAAATGCGTCTACTACGGTGAAAATGTGTTGATAACTTTTGTTTGTGGAGGGTAAAGGACCAATGAAGTCAACATGGTACGTACTTAAAGGAATGCTTCCCTTAGAAATAGGATTCAAAAACCCTTCCTTTTTGCCAGTTTTCTTATTAGCTAAGATACATGGAACACAATTAACTATTACCTTTTTAACGACGTTGGATAAATTTGGGATAAAAAATTCCTGTTTCACAATTTGTTCTGTTTTTCCTACTGAGAAATGACCATTTTCGTGAATCAATTTAATTAGTTCAGCTTGCATTGCTTTAGGGGTTACAATTAATTCTCGACCATTTAAGTACTTATAGAGTATACCATTTCACTCAAAAAATTCTTCTGATTCTTGCTTCTCTAGAAGTGATTTCAATGTTTGGATGTTGTCATCTTCCTCTTGTGCGTTTTTAAGCTTTGAAGTTAATGTATCATTGCATACCATCATTACGGGATATCGGCTAAGAGCATCGACGTGCTTCATACGAATTCCAGCTCTGTGCTCTATTTCATAATCGAATTCTTCTAATTGAAGCGCCCATCTGGCTATGAGAGTAATTAGCTCCCTTTTTTGCATAGTCTTCTGAAATGCTGAACAGTCAGTTACTATTTTAAAGTGTTGTCCTAAAAGATAAACACGAAACTTCTTTAATGCGTTGATAATTGCTAGTACCTCTAATTCGTAGCTGTCATACTTTTCTTCTGCTGTATTTGTCTTTTTCGACATGTAGTAAACGGGATGTAATTTTTCCATCTTCTGCTTCTTGTAACAAAATTGCGCCGAACCCTTGTTTACAAGCGTCTGTATGCAGTTCTGTTTTTCTTCCATACTTGTAAAGGTGCAAGATTGGGCCTTCGGACATGATTTTCTTCAATTTTTCAAATGCTTCTTTTTTGTTGAGTCCCGAAAAAACAAAGAGGTTTTCTTTTCTTGTTAAATCACTAAGTGGTTTAGCTATCTTAGAATAATCTTTGATGTACTTGCGGAAATATCCAGTTAAACCAAGAAAACTTTGTACTTGTTTCATTGTTGTTGGTTCTGGAAATTTTCGGACAGCTAGTGTCTTCGTGGGAGATGGTTTAATAGTTCCGCTTTCTACAATGTGACCTAGAAATTCAATTTTTTTTTAAGAATTGGCACTTCTTGAACTTAATTTCTAATCCGTATTTCTTTGCGACTTCGAAAATAATTTTAAGTTTTTCGAGACCTTCCTGTTCGTTTTTCGCTGGAATGACGAGATCATCTAAATAACTGATTACAATTCCTTTCCGAGTAAGATCTCTAAATATACTTGATACGTAGCGTTGGAAAACTCCTGGACTTGTGCTTAGTCCGAAAGGAACTTTGTTGAATTCAAATTGTCCGTCTGTGACGATAAAGGATGTATACTTTCTGCAATCTTCGTCAACATCGACGTGAAAGAAACCATTGCGTAAATCTAATGTAGAATATACCTTTTGCTTCTTGCAAAGTGTCTAAAACATCTTCGATGATAGGTAACGGAAATTTATCTTTCACAAGCTTCTGATTCAATTTTCTGTAGTCAATGCACATTCTCGAAGATCCATCTTTCTTTTTTACCATTACGATTGGACTTGCATATTCTGAAGAACTCGGACGTATAATGCCTTCGTTGAGCCATTCTTCTATCTGTTTGTTTACTTCTTGTCTTTCTGTGAAAGCTAGTCGACGAGGGTGTTGACAGACTGGTTCTTCGTCTTTTAGAATAATTCTCATTGTGACGTCAGTAGATGCTGTTTTTTCTGGCTTGTAGTCTTGAATTAACTTTTCAAGTTCCTTCTTGATTTGACGATTTTCAACATGACGTAGGTCTAGATCTTCTTGAAGATTTTCAGCAGATATTTGCATAAGCTGTGCATGATTCTCATATTTGTTGAATTTAACTCCTTCTTTAGTAAAACTTATCGATGCTTGTTCCAAAAGATCTGATCCAATAACTGCTTCGAATTTTAATTTATCAGTCGGTACAACATGCCAAGTTAACGAGTAATTTTCATCATCTATTTTGAATTTATGTTCAAAGGAACCGATAGTTGTCACTTGTGCTTCACCAATACCTGTGAGAAGAATCTTGTTCTTCGATAATTTTGTTGGATCCATTATTCTTCTGCTCGTGTTTTCTCGAAGCAAACTTACGGTACTACCACTGTCTATGAGCGCCGTGATTTTCACCTTTCCAAAAAATATCTCTTTAGTACGTAAACCTTCCTTAACGATGAGTGTGCAAGTTTCTTTTGGAGGTTCTTTGAATTTCTGCGATTTTGAATAGTTCGTCTGAGCATACTTTGAAGCATTGTGATTTGAGTGTTTCTCGTAATTTTTGCTGTAATAACCTTTCTGCGCACTGTCTTGATATCTTTGAACAGATTCGTACTTGGTAACTGGAGCTTCGTAATGTTTGCTGTAATTCGTTGACGCTAGAAACTTCTTATATTTCCTGTTATACTCGAATTTTCCTGGTGCTTCATACCTGCGATTCTTTTCTGTGAATTTGTATTCTTGTTTCTTCGCAAATGGACTGCTAGGTTTTTTGTTTCAGAGTCCTTTTAAAGTCTTCGAATTCTTCTAGTTTTTCTGCTAATTGAACAGGGGAGTTCATATTTGCCCATTCATCAAGATAATATTCTTTAAATTCAAAAAGGAGTTTTTCGTTTGAGTTGATTTGTTATGATTAGATCTGATAACTTGTTGAAAGTATCTATCTTCAATCCATCTATCCATCCGTTGAAGTAAGTGTTTATAACTCATGGTAAAAATCAATCCATGTTCTTTCAGGTGCTTTTTTGGTGAGTGACAAATAGTTGTCGAAACTTTTCTGGAGTTAGTTTAAAGCGTTCCAGCAGTAAATCTCTAACGTGTTCGTAAGAGTTAGCTTTATCATCAGGCTCTCTCGCTATGATGTGAGATACTTCCGTCGGTAAGAAGCCTAACAGACGAGAAACCCAGTTTTCTTGATCAATATTCAATCTCTGCGTTTGACGTTCAAGTAATTTTAGATAAAGACTGATGTCTTCTTTCAAATCAAAACGATGTATAAACTTTGAAACTTCTTTGACGAGAAATTTAGTATCACTTTCTTTGGATGTATCAGTGCCTAACTTGGATTGTGTTTGGATTCTTAACTTTTCCAACTCAAATTCATCCTTGCGTTTTTGCTCATCTAACCTCAATTGTTCGAAGCGTAATTTTTCTTCTCGTTCTTCAATGCGTAATTTTTCTTTCTGCTCTTCAATGCGTAATTTTTCTTTTTGCTCTTCAATGCGTAAATTTTCTTCTCTGGCTTTGCGATCCTCAACAATCGTTGAATGTATGTTTTTGGTCAGTTCTTCGTCATAATTTTCACTACCAATAATTAGATCTTTGAGTGTGGCGATGGTCATAGATTTATCGAATTTTAAATTTAATTCCGTGGCTAAGACAAATAAATCTTCGCGTCGACCTTTGCCAAGATACGCCATTTTAAAATTTAAATTTAAGTTTAGATAGTAACCAAAGGAATAAACAAAATTGTTACGCGTTCGAACAAAAACAATGATGTTGCTATTGGCAATTCTCGTTTGCATTTACAAAAATTCTCAAGTTAAAATGATATTGCATCAAAAATACAGTAAATATACATTGAAATATTCAAATTCTATTCATTTAGAAATTTTTAAACCAGTAACGCGTAAAAACAACAGTGCGAGCTAAAATACGTAATGCTTAATTTAAAGTAGTCAAATCATTAATTTCAACTAAAAACAAAACCTTTTTTTTTTAAACCATTTGATATATCAGTTCTCATTTCGTTATAATAAATGCAAAAGAATTTGAAAGAAAAAATAAATTAATATAAATCTTGTTTAGGAACTGTGATTAAATTTATTGTGATATGAAAAAGAATTTAGGAACATAAAGTTCTTTGCTGAAAAAAAAACAATTAGAAGTTAGTCAATTAAGAAAATCTCATATATATTTTTTTATTACACCAATAAAAATAAAATCTTTTTAGGATCTCTTCAGAACATTCTAAGGATAAAAACATGTTTCAATAGAAAGCATAATAATTCTGTCAAAAATGAACTCAAAATACTTATATATTGAATGATAAAATACACCATTAAAAATAAGATCATGTCTAATGTTTAATCAATAAATTCTGAAAACCATAGCATATTTCTTTCAAAATATATTTCTCGAATACTCATAAAACTTAACTAATTAATTGCCAAACTGCTGCAAGAGAAATGTTACACTATATGAGTCATCGAAATTACGATTGCATCGAAACGGTAAATGTTTAGGAATGGAAAACATTAATCTCTTAGTTCAAGGTCGATGACGTAACCCAAGAAATGGAAAGTTTTCATACACACATGAAAAATGAGATACAAATAAAAAAAACTTGAATATTACGTACGACTTGCTTAATTTTTTAAAAGATATACTTGTAGAAAATTTTAATTGATACGATTTCTATACACAAATAGAAAAATAGTATTTCAGAAAAAAACACACATATTTAAAAATATAAATTACTTCATGAAATCAACTACAACAATTTTTTCATGAGCAAATTGACGGTGGCTCACGTATTCTTTTAGATTTTTTTCCTGTTGCAAGGAAAACGAAATAAAAAACAGTACACACCTGATACATGTGACGACGTGTGATTAATTACTTGAAAACAAGCTTCAAAGTCTCCTGGATGTGTTCACTGGACTTGAAATGGAGTTGTTGTACACGGCAGAAAATAACATGGTTTCGGCGAGCGAAGTTGTAGCTCTTGAGTTGTGATTTGTGACTCCGGGAGTCGTTTTATTCACCTAAATGTTAGTATGTTATGAGAGGCAATCCGCGCATTTTCGATTCAGTCCGCTTGTAAATTAGGCATGCAGCCGAAAATGGGGGAGGGGGGGTTAAAGAAGAGGGTTAGAAGGTTATCAACTTATTATTTAGAGAAGATTTTCGAAATCAAATCCCAGGCGATCCCCCAATTATTTCTGTGGGAGTCCGAATAAATCTTCGAATAAAAAATCAGACTCTTCAGAAGGCGGGATTTTAGATTGGCGAGGTGGGTTGTCTAGGGGTAAGTATTTAAGGGTGAGTGATGAATTAATCGAATCAAAGTCATTTAAACACAGATACTTCATTTAAGTAAAAAAGAATTTATTTAAAGTTAAAGGGAAATATTTACAAAAGGGGATATTTACAAAGAGAAAGACATGCAGGAATTAGGTTAATTAAAAGTTGAGTTATACCTTTAGAAGACGGGGAAATAAACCTTTCTCATTCTTGGACGTTAAGACTGGTGGTACCTCGCAGGGTGCGAAAATGCGGTAAAGACGTGACGTGTTGAACAAGCAGTGGTTAGTAGGCCTCTGCCGAAAAATTATTCAAGCCGGAGCTACGAAAGCTCACTAGATGGCGCTGCTTCGGAATGCAGTAATAAATAAAATTGAGATTTATGGTCCTCTGAAAAGGATATGACTCAACCTTTTAACAAAATGTTTCAAAGGGAAAATCCTACATATATATATATATATATATATATATATATATATATATATAGCGTCTTGGATATTGTATATATATATATAATAATAGCGTCTTGGCCGGTATTGTTGTATTTTTAATTTTCGAATAATCAACTTCAGATTGCATTTTACTCTATTTAATTTTCACATGAAACATCAACGCGTTTCGACTTCACAAAACAGGCAAAACAGGCAAAAAAAGCGACAAGCAGCAGCGACATTGCTCAAGACGAACACAAAGAGAGCGATCACAAAACGCGCTACAACCGGCTGGCTACATGATTGCAGAAAAG
Source organism: Trichonephila clavipes (assembly GCA_019973935.1). NCBI lineage: Eukaryota > Metazoa > Arthropoda > Arachnida > Araneae > Nephilidae > Trichonephila > Trichonephila clavipes. The sequence continues at coordinate 10,369 of BMAU01020360.1, read as the reverse complement.
AGAGGGAGTGGGCTTTCCAGATCTCGATATTTATAGCCGGCGGTGAAAAGAACTTTGATTGGTTAAAATGGGTGGGACAGGGATTTCGGATACTAGTTGATTACGATTAAAATTAAAGCGTTAGTTTTGAACCAAAGAATTAAAGTTTATTTATAGATTATTAAAAATAGTTAATTAAAAGCTTGTCAGAGGGATTTATTTCATTTATATATATATATATATATATATATATATATATATATATATATATATCACAGTTTACATTTTTTTTTCCACACACATCTTACACATTGTTGACAACCAACCAAATTATAACCTAGCAAATTTACATTTTTGACAATCAACCAATTCAAATTTTACCATATTTGATTGTCGTCATTTTATACTTGTCTTTTCTGGCTGGTATAAAAGTCAGCTCAAAAGATGTGGTTATGTATTTTCGAATTTTTAACTTAGTGAATAATTGACTTTCATTAATGGCAAGACGCTCGTTTCTCTTCGTAAAAGCTTTGTGAGTAAAGAAATTTTGTTAAATTAATTTTTGAATGATACTTTTCTTATGTAATTGTTTTAGCATTTTTCTACTTTTCTTACATAATTATTTTGTGATTTTGTGATTTTTTCTGCATTAAGAGTTTTGGGAGAGTTTGTTACATAATAGTAGTGATTGGTTTTATCATGCTCTCTGAGTTATCCATACTCTGAAGTTTTGTTTATTTTATTTTATTTGGTTTTCCTACCGAGTTGCAAAGGGGGAAGGTTGGCGCCTTTAAACTAGTTTAACCCCACTTATTCGGTCCTAAGTCCGAAATTGCTTTCTGACTCGCTAGGTTCTGCTTTTTTGTAGTTCTTTTATTTCTCTATAATTTTGTTCTTCATGTTCAGCTTTTATATTTTTATTATGCTATTTCTTGTTATGTTCTTTATCTATTATTTCTTGTTTTTGATAAATAATACATATTTCTTTTATATATATATATATATATATATATATATCTTGTTCACATTTTCAAACGTTAGTAAAATACTTTCTATTCATCCATTCAAATTCAAATACAATTTTTTGAACTTGTAGTAGATGACACTTGATGTTAATGCAGTTTTTTTCAAATATTAATTTTTAAACATTAATTAAGTAAAAAATGAATTAATAATAAGAAAAAATAACTGTCCAACAGCATATACAAAAAGTAAAATCAGTAGTTGTGCTTCTGGAGCGCAATGGATAGCGCGTTGGATTTCTATTCCAAAGGTCGTGGGCTCGAATCCCACCTGAAAAGGCCTAATTTCTGAGAATGTGGTTTCTTTTTTTACTATTTTTTTATTAGAATAATTAAATTTTCAATCAATGAATAAATAGTAACAAACAAACAAAAAATAATCCAACACCCTATGTAGAAAGTAAAATGAAAATTTCAAGGGAGTTGTCATTTAATAGTGTGATTCTGTCATATGTATATACATATTTATATTAATTGTAATTATTTAATAAAAAGTAGCTAAAATAAAATTTTCCTTTGTTGACCTTTGTAGGAATTGACTAAAAAAATTTTTTTTTGTATTACTTGTTAAGTATTAATTGAAGTCTGATATGTTACAGGAGATGGAGAATTCCTTTATCAAGTTCAAGATTTGCCATGAACCATCGGATGAAACTGTGCCTCCCACTTTTCCGACTGATATCGCAGATGAAAATACTAATAAACCATGAAGTCAAAAAACAGAATTTATATAATATTAATTGTTTTTAAATTGAAATAAAATGTACATATGCTATTTAATTTTAAAAAGAACAAAATTGCTTTTGGATTGATATGTTTATCATCGCACTTCGAAAAAAACACGAGGGTTGTTGGTGACGAACCCCATTATTTTGAACCACTATAAAGTGACGAGGACGACTTTTGAACTGGCACTCCCCTATTCAAGGTTCCACACTATACCGATGGGAGGACTTTGAGCCTCAACAAATTTAAACTGCAACGGCTGTTCTACAAAGCGGGTTTTTAATCCCATCAGGATTCAAACCCAGCATTCGACACAAAAAGCGTCGGTCATTTCGTGATCGAAACAACTCAGCTATAAGTGAGCAGAGCCGACTCTAGTAGTTTTGCCACCTCAGACAAAAATGGAAAATGCCGCTCCGCTCACCAAAGCAAAAATTATAATTAAAAAAATGAATTGTTCCCATATACACCTATAAAATTTGAATAATTTTTGCGAAAAGGCAGCGTAACAATTATATGTATCATTTTAAGTCTTGAAAAATGCAAAATAAATCGGAATTAAGAACATAATCACTATCACTAAGAACACTATCGTTTGAAACGAGTAAAATGTAAAAAGAAGGAATCGCCCATTTTAGCAGGCCCATTTCTTCAAAAAAGAGTCTACTGATGATGGGGGTCACACAATTGTTTATTTTAACTAAAATAACTACATTCGAGACTATCTCATGTAGCTCTGTATTTACCAAAAACTCTTATTACCCCTGTACCCTTTTGGATAGCTGAAACTTGACATCGTATGGGTGAATCAGCTAGGATCAGACAGATTGAGGCTTTGTTGGACATTAAAGGTAGGAGTGACCATTTAAATATTCGGATCTGTGTTCGCATTGAAATTGAGCTTAGGCGAGTTAGTTATTGATAGTGGTCCGGGTTACGTTATTTCGGTATTATATATTGTGTGTTTAGCCACCGTAGATGCTCTCACATATCATATTATTATCTAAACTGTTATTGGTTTAAGTTAAAATCTTAATGTAATATTAAGATTAGGGCAGCTTCTAGCTCTTCATTTATTCCTACACCTCTAGCTCACGCTGATAATCTAGGAGAAGGAAAGAAATCTTAAACTTTTAGGATTGCGATGTTTAAACAAAAAAATTTTGCTACCTAATAATCACTGCGCAAAATTTAATCATGCTTGTGTACTTCCATAGGAGTTTTATTTATAATATCTTATTGTTTTATAGTAATAAACATTCGCAATAAGTGTTCACTTTGAAAAAAATTTTCCAATGCGGCTGCGGACTGGATCTAGCCCTAGTACATTCTCCAGGACCTGGTATCACATTTTAGTGCGGTGCCATATACACTCATGTCCATAAATTAAGGATAATGAAGTTCAGGCAAAGAAAGAGACAGAAGCAAAACAAATTTGACTTATTTGTAAAGTCTATTTATTAAACAAAAGGTAAAGCGCAAAAAAGAGGCTATATGTTCGACATAATTAATAAAAATTGAGATTTTTACTCCCAGGAGAATTTTTCAAAAAAGAACCTATTTACAAAAAACAGTATAACATGGTTAGTGTGATGGTTAATACGGAGTATGTTTCCCGGACGATGCAATACAGGCCTTACAACGCCTAGGCATGCTGAGTATCAAATTATCAATCTGATCTTGGGGAATATTACACCACTCATCAAGCAATGCCCTCCGAAGTTCCTGTAGACAGGTGGGAGGGGGTTGACGGGCTGCAATTCCTTGGCCAAGCTTATCCCACACATGCTCTATTGGATTCAAGTCCGGTGAGTATGCTGGCCAATCCATACGGGTGATATCCTCCGATTGAAGGCATTCGTCTACAATGTTTGCACTGTGAGGACGGGCGTTGTCATCCATAAACAGAAATTTGTGATGAACCCCCTGGGTCACACCTTGAACACCAAGATTAATTTGAGGCAAAGAACCACTAAGAGCCATTTTTTGAACAATAATAATATTTATTTATTACTATACTTTTCTCAAAAAAATCTCTGATAACATATAATAAGATAATGTTACGTCTCTTAAAGAGATTTGCCTTTATATTAAATTAAATTACTAAGAATGCAGTTAATTAATAATCTAGCTCAAACTCAAGTAAGGTTTACCGAAATAGGAGATCCGAGAAACACACGTATTCGAATTCTTAACTTTCACTAAATTTAACTAAGTCACTCAAACTGACGCTTACTTTAAGCGTACGTGAATTATATTTACCGCTGGCTTATATCAGCTTTCTGGTACGTCTCGCAACACGACGTCTTCACGAATCTAATCTCCTTGAATCTTCTAGTAATACGTTTAAAGATACTGGCTCAATAGCCTACCATCATCTCTCTTGCTATCTCGCAACTCTCGACTTAAATACCTTATCTAATGTAAATATCCCGTACATCTTTTTGGAGTTGATTGGAAATAAACGCGAATTTATATTCCCCAGAAAGACGCCTAAGAAGATTAGTGGAAAGGTTCCGTACAGATTCGTCACAAATTCAGCACCCATGGCGCCCCGAAACAAACGTACATGTTGTTCCAGAATGACATCCCGATAGATGTGGCCTGTCATTGTTACACTCTGAACATGCAGGCCAGTTCTGGACCGAAGAATAATTCCTCCCCAAACGAGCCCTCCTGCACCACCGTAACGGTGTCGTTCGATGGTGTTCTCTTGGTGGTAACGGGTATCTGGTGCTCACCATATTAAAGTCCGGTGAGAATCAGACTGCAAACTAATCCCGGACTCGTCGGAAAACATCACACAAGACCACTGTTGTGGTGTCCACAATGCATGCTCTCTAATCCAGGTAAATCGCAGGCGACAGTGAGTTGCGGTAAGTGGAACACATCTGACAGGCCTACGATTATATAGACCAATATGCCCTAAGCGTATGTACATGGTCTGCCTTGAAACTGTCGTACCGGTAGCTGAAGAGAGCTGACGAGACAGGTCTGTTGCTGTGCTCCGCCTGTTTCTTTTGGCAGTAACTGCCAAATATATATACCGGTCCTCATTCGACGTTGTAACTCGAGGGTGACCTGTGCTGTAACATCTACTCACATTTCCATCATCTTGGAATCGTTGCCAAAGCCTGGAGATGACACTCTAGGCGATTCCAAGTTCATCGGATACTTCCAGCTGGGTACGTCCACATTCCAGTCGTCCAATAATTCTACCACGTAAAAAATCATCCAAATGCTTCCTTTGTGCCATAACTATGTAGTTATTGCACTGAAAGGCTTTTAAAGCGCTTGTGAACAGTTTTACTTCTTTGCCACCATTCCTTATATACCCCTCTCATACACTCTCGTCATTGTGACGTACTATCCGTGCCATCTGGTGGTTTCCTGTAATTTGCACATTCTTCTTCAAGATGTGTGTGATAATTCTACAGGTGAAATTTTTATTTTAGGGTTCAATTTCTGTGTGATTCTGAATTATCCTTAATTTATGGACATGAGTGTAGGAGATACCAATTGCCGCAAGTAATTTTGAGGCCCAGTTTCCTCCCCAGAGGGAGGTACCTGAGTTCTGACGATATGATATGCGAAATTGTTCTAGAAATTTTATTTTGCCGAGAGCACCCAAGCCAAACAGACACTCAACTCTTACAGGTCGCATAATCATACGACATGGACGCTGTCGATTTTCTGCGTCATGAAAATCTACAAACTTGGGCCGGTCTTGGGTCGAACCCGCAACCTTAAGCGTACAAGCCCAACGACAAACCAAATACGCCACTCAGCTGGCAAAAAACTGCATCGGCTGGGGGATCACTTTGAATATTACGATATAGAACTCTTAATCAAATGAAAAACCTCATACGATGAAATTACACTCTAAAATATACATAACCTGTTATCTGTTTATTAAGTATAGTCATTTTGAATTCCTTTTCCTCTAAACTTTAGAGGCAAGGGGAGCTGTGGATGCTAACAAAAGTGCGACTGGTGCGCTGGGTGTTTAAAATGAAAGTGAACGTAGGACAGAGATGGCGAACCAGTGGCACGCGTGCCATTGCTGGCACACGACACAATATTTTGGTACGTCAGTTATCAAAATGGTTTGCATTTTATTTCAAAATTTCAAAGTTCACTATGAAGTATTACGAGCAAAAGTGAATGATCGGTCGCGAGGAGCACACTAGTTTGTTATTGTCTTGCCTTAGTTAGAATTGCTTATGATGTAACAATTGCTTAGGAGCCCGCAATTGCTTATGATGTAAAGTCTGTCTACGCATAGCACAATCAATTTCATTGGCACAACTGTATATTTTAAAGTTTATCTGTGTTATATTTACGATTTTTAACTGTTGTTTAACATGGCCAGTTCAGCAAAAGAATAAAAACTGCAAGATAGTAAGTGTAACAGAGAATTTCAAATTTGGTGGATCGAGAAACATTGCATTAGTAGTAAAAGCGGCAAAGAGGTGTGTGTTTTATGTTCTCGAATAGCAGTATGCAGAACATCGTCTGTAAAACTGTATTTTGAAACAAATCACAAACCCTCTTGTCAAAAAAAAAGTGAACAACAGCAAAAATTAATTGCTTTGAAACCAGTTGGCAGATGAATCTGATTCAGCGCGTATTCAACAAAAAGTAACATCTTGCAATAAGTTATTTGTCATCCAATATGCAACAACAGAAGTCACACTAAAGTTACTTTACGTACATTACACGTATAACTAAAACATTTATAACTATACAATGCAAAAGATATTTTTTTCATAGAAAATAGAGGTTTGTGTTGTTAGTATTTAGTTTTATTATTTTCCCAATAATTACAAGTGAAAATTATTTGACGTCACGTCTGTACCTCATTAAACACGTTGATCCATAAAGATTCGCCACCCCTGGTGTAAGGGGTTACCCGATGACTATGGATGACTACAGTTGGGATGCGGGTACTCAATCACGCCCAATACGATGTCTTTCTCCAATAAGAAGCTAAATAAACAATTAAATTATTAATTTCAATAATAATGTCGAACAAGTTATTTTATGCAAAAAGATATCTCAAACATTCTAAAATTTTCGGTGACCCTATCAGCAAATCACGCGACCCCTAGTTTAAGAAACACTATACTACAAGATGCAGAGCAGCCTTTGTCGAAATCGTACAACAGAAATGTCTTGTAACCTTTATCACTTACCACAGCGTTTCTCTAACTGTTGAGCGCTCATCCGTAGGAGGCATGATAATCTTAGTGGGGGGGGCGAGCATATTAAATGGTCGAAAATAAAATATTATTTTTAAAAAAAATTGATTTACTGAAAGGAAGCAAAAAATAAAGTACATTCTGAACTATGAAAAGTAACATCACACTTATCCTCTATTACTTAAAAGTAACTTAAAATATTTATTACTTAAGGGGACATGGTACGATTTACACTAAAATTTTTAATTTAAGAATTTTCAAAATTTTTTGGTTCCCTCCAATGTGCGTATACTATGTAAAACAGGTTTTATACTCAAAATTTCGTAAAGGCAAACCATTTAATTTTTTAAGGAAAAACTTAAATTTTGGGAAGTGATTTTAAAATGCTACTCCTCCTACAAAAACTTACATACACGCATGAAATTTGGTTAACAAGTACATCAAACCATGTGTAACAAAAGTTGGTATGGGCTTTGCGATAACATGATTGGTATTCATGCAATACTTCTTTTATGAATGCTTATTGAAAATTCATTAGAAAAAATATGAATTCTAAATTCAATTATTTTTTAAAAAATAAGTATTGCTTTGATTCAAAAATGCATATCACCTTTTGTTACATGTACTCTATTATCAATAGGTAAAAAAAAGTTCAAAGCATTAGGCACAATAGAAAAAAAAAGCCTTAGCATTTTAAATGAAGACAAACCAGTTATTTTATCTTTCTGAGATAAGACCGTTTAAAGTTTTGATTTGCCATAGGAATGTGAATAAAAATTAACATAAAAGTTATAATAATTCTGCGTTTTTTAAGTTTAGAGATTTCAAATTTTCTGAGGTTAAAGAAATATCTATTAAGAATAATTTAGGCTAAAAAAGTTAGATTTGATTTTTGACCGATTTTTGTCAATTGAATCCTACCGTGTCCCCTTAAAAGAGTAAAATATACTGAATGTAATTCTTACATTGATAACTTATACGGTTTATAATTAAGGTCGTGTTGTAGCTTAAGTGTCGAAGTACATTAATTGATAAGTAACCCCTCCCCTCCATTGATCGTCATTTTTTGGCGGGGAGATGCAATGAAAATTTGGGTCGCCAATATTGGAAGTTTAACCACTGAATTATATCATAGTATACTAAATCAGAAGTTTTTATAAATGCGGTACTATTAGGCGCACTGAATTTATATGCTGAGTATCTACACCAAGGGTGCCCAACTCAACAGCTAACTTGGGCCAAACAAACAAAGTTTAACTTTAAGTGGACCGCAAAAAGAAGTATTATAGAAGTAGGTTTATTTCGAATAATACATTATGATAAACATATATAAAAGAACAAGAAAAATTTTATGTTTACGTCGTGACGCTTGACATCTCTTCTCTGTGACTATTTTTCCTATTTCGGGAGAAATTTTGTTCGCGGTGATTACTTTCAAAACTGACCCAAGGGGAGTGTAATTAATACTACTTCTGAGATTTATTACAATTCATAACTGAAAATAATTTTTCCAACGGATAACTTTCGGACATTAATAGCCTGTTTACATATCAAGCAGATTATTTAATCTTTTACTTCGCTACAAAAATAATCCCATTTTACTTGGAATATTCGATGTTCGTCAGAGAATTCTCGTTTAGTTTTACTGCCACTTGGCTTCAATATAGATATACTGAATACAAAGGCCTGGAATATATAAGCAGCTGTTAACTGAAAATAATAAAACATTTTAATGAAATAACATTGTTTCTTTCTCTCTCTTTTTAAATTTAATTAACCAGACAGAAAATAACTGCACAAATCAATAAGTGTAATATAAATAAAGCAGTAATGCTATATAACATATACGTCTTATTTTCCTAAAGCAAAATACTGCAACAATCCATACAAAACTGTATAGTTGGAGAACTGCGAACCATATTATTGCACTCTGAATAAAAGTTACACCAATCAGTTGTTTTTACAGATAAATACTGCTAATTATTTAACAGGACATATTAATAATCCATATTTTCAGCTTTTCGTTCAACAAAAAATTACTCTTATTTATTCAACAGTTGAACACTTAATAAACTTTTCTTAAGGTAACCGACTACGTTCGGAACCGTGATTTTAAAAAAGCGTATAAATGGATAATTTTCACGATATTTAGTGTCACTCAGATTAGAATACATGCATAAAATTGTTTTAATGACATTTTGACAAAAAAAAATTTATTTAAATATAATATTTTGGCAAAAAATTAACTTAGAATAATCTTTTTTTCCAAATGTTCTCCTTTTGTGAAAAATGCTTCTACTATAATAATATTTTGCCTGTATCTAGCTCAGACCTCTCTACAGAGGCTCAACTAGAATTTTTGAAAAATTCATATTATTTTCAGAGTTACCACCAATTGAAATAATTATTGGCGTTTTTTTTTCTTAAAATTTCTCCCCTCTGTTGACGTAAAATATGTATAAACCTACCTCTAAGTTGTATATTTCAAAAATTCTAGTTGGGCCTCTGTAGAGAGGTCTGAGCTATATACAGGCAAAATATTATTATAACAGAAGCATTTTTCACAAAAGGAGAACATTTGGAAAAAAGATTATTCTTAAGTTAATTTTTTTGCCAAAATATTATATTTAAATAATTTTTTTTTTGTCAAAATGTCCTTAAAACAATTTTATGCATATATTCTAATCTAAGTGACACTAAATATCATGAAAATTATCCATTTATACGCTTTGCAAAATCACGGTTTCGAATGTAGTCGGATACCTTAAGGCGTTTTGTGTTTGTATTTTTTTCAATTCCTACTATTAGCTTACTCTCTCTATATATTTATTTTTTATATATATTTATCATGTTCAAATTTTCAATCATTAATAAAATACTTTCTATTCATCCAATCAAGTTCAAACAAATTTTTGTTTAACTTGTAATGGATGACACTTTATGTTAATAGTTTTTTCAGATATTAATTAATTAGTTTAATTAATTATCCGTTTTTGACGCCAACTTAGATTCGTCTCTATTGTTGTAACAATATAAGTGTTAAAACAATGACAAAAGTGGACGTTTTTCAGCCAAACCGGGTGTGCATTGTTACGACAATGCAGACAAATCACACACACACATGCTCTTTTTTCAATTCCTTCTATTAGTTCACTCTCTCCCTATTTATATATTTATTTATATATATCCTATTCTAATTTTCATTCATTAATAAAATACTTTCTGTTCATCCATTCAAAGTAAGAATTTATTTGAAATATAATTTTTATATTACTTCTGTTTTTTAAATTACTTCAACATTTTTCATCTGCCTAAAAGTCAGTAACCTACCTTTTAACATATTTTAGATAGTATTTGAATTGACTCAACACACACACACAGTAAACACACGCAGTGGACTGTAATATTTTTAATCTCTCTCTACTCCGTACACAACCTCTC